>JAUTXW010000583.1:0-15000 GCA_030620095.1 Kuschelorhynchus macadamiae | reverse complement strand
CAGATTCAAAAATTGGGAAAAGGGTAGACTCCTTCCAATATGTTGGAAATTAAGCTGTATTAAAAGATCTTTGAAAAATCATTCACACTGGTTTGACCAATGACAATGGACAACCTTTTATAAATATAGGAGGCAAACTATCTGGACCTGAGCTCTTATTTCTATCAATAGAGTCAATTCTTCCTTAAAATTTAATTTTCTGTGAAGTTGTGAAAAGTAATAACATTATCTATTTCATCAAGATGGTTTTGAACTATTTGGGATTTGTGTGATCTATGAAGCATGATTTAAAGTCCTGGGCAAAGGCTTCTACAGATGATTCCGGGGATTCCTTTACTTAATTATTCCATACTTTTAGGAATTCGTTGGTTTTTCCTCCTAGAGTTGACAAAAAACCAAAAATATTTTACATTGGAGGGAATCATATGTTCTGTAGTGGAGATGAAGATAAGATCTCACAAATCTATAAGGTACAATCCTATTGCACTGCATATCTATCATAATCAGTCCATAGTTTTGATTTTTTTGTATTTTTTGTATAACTTATTTTTTTAATTTAATGATTTGTTTCAGTTCGAGAATATACCATTTAGGGAATTTATCTCATCTTCTTTGTAGGGACATACTTATCTGCACTATTAAAATTGACCTCATAGAATTTCTGTACAAGACAAGTTACTGTGCAAAAATAGTTGTTAAGTGCTTCATAGTCTGCCTTGTTAGACAAATAAGCCATTATTTCAGTATTTTTTTGCAAGAAAGGTATAGTCTTTGGACATATTGAAACTTCTAGTGGAGGGTGATATAGATTAACTTTACTTAGTGCACTCTCACATTTATTTATTTTATTAAATTTAAAATTTAAAACACCAAATATAGGAGCCTACGGTGGGAGTTAGTGATATTATTGATTTGGTCAGTTTCCATATAATGAATATTATTAAAAAGTATTTGAGGTGATAGAGCACTTCTTCCTTTGGGTATTTAATGTTGTTCCTCCAGCTCACAGGAAATGTCCAAACACAGTGAATTTTGTCTTCTTGTTCGTCAAAGATCTTGATGGGGTGCTTATTCCTTTCGGTATCTAATGTTTCTCCAGCCCCCAGGAGATGTCTAGTAAGTTAAAATCTCCACAGTAAATTTTGCTTTCTTGTTGGTTGGTCGAAGATTTTCGATGGTACCTGCAAGGTCTTGCAATGCATGTTGAGGTGAGTTTGGAGGCACATAAATTGACCTAATTATGATTACCTCTTCCAGAAGCTTTACTTGCACCCACAGAAGTTACTTGCAGGTGAAATTCCACTACCCCTTTGGTAATTAAGTGCTCCATAGTTTCTATCTTGACGAAACACTTGGTATTATAAGTAAATATATTTTAGGCACCAATACAGTGGTTTGTTTATAGTTTACGTCTTGGTATTTTGTTAGTTTGTGTGAGCAAAATTTTTGTTAGGACCTTGAGTATGTGTGTAAATGAAGACAGGACGCAAAAAATTTATATACGAATGGAAAATACATCGATAATTTTGTTTATTTTGTTTTTATATTCTGGGGTTATTGTGCTTTTTTAAAATTGTACTAAGGTAGTACAAATGATCGACTATGACATCATTGTGGAGGCCAGTGTTATTTGCTTTATATTTACAATTTTATATTGATCTCTGAACTGAGTAGAGGACATCACACTTAGGGTGTCTTAACTGTCGACTGAAACTATGGATCGCGCCTTTAAGTGCTGCAAACAAAAGGAGTTCTCTAATTACTGTTACGTTGTCGGTCATGGTATACTACACCTGAGTTGCCTTGGGAGAAATACTGAATCAGTT
Organism: Kuschelorhynchus macadamiae; assembly: GCA_030620095.1. Classification (NCBI taxonomy): domain Eukaryota; kingdom Metazoa; phylum Arthropoda; class Insecta; order Coleoptera; family Curculionidae; genus Kuschelorhynchus; species Kuschelorhynchus macadamiae. The sequence continues at coordinate 13,174 of JAUTXW010000583.1, read as the reverse complement.
AGACTCAGTGGTTACCGTATATACTGCTCCATCCAGTGTCAAGAGTGCAGCACTAAACATGATGATGCAATCAATTCTCTCCAATCTGAACTACTAAAAACGCAGAAGAACTCCTCAGAAAAGGATGCTTATATTAAACGCCTACAATGGTATTCGACTGATTTTACTGACTTGGTTTCTGAAGCAGAGGATAAACTTAACTCACAACTTGCTACTCAGTTAAATCACATTTCCGAACTCAACAAATTGATAACTTCAGGAACAGAACAAACTGGAAGAATCTTCGTCAACCTTCACTAAGCTTAATAACGACATTGTTGAGCTCACTAAACTAAATAAGCAAATGGTATAGTCTATTAGAATCCTTGAAAACGATAGTTTTCAAGGATTCTAATAGTTGCAAAAAAGATACAAACTTCAACCGAAGATACAAGATCTCAGCCTTGCTATTGGGAAGCAAAGCCAATCTGCAAACCAGAGTCAATTTGGTACGTCAGCTAAGAACAGGACCACCAATTCCTCACCAGCAAGATCTTGCAAACCACAAATATTGACCATCGATGACGGCAATGCAAGTGGTTTATTATCTATAATTAAGCGCCTCACAAATGGTTCATACAATATTAATTGTCAGTGGTCGAATGATGACTTTTTTGATGATAGTATTCAGGAGTGCTAACATTTGACAAGGAGATTCACCAAAAGTGACTACCATTATATTCATCGGGGATAAGAATGCCCTGAAAGAAAAACAATCGGACTACAAGCTTCTACGCTCTTTTGTCGAAAACACTCTCAATACTTACTTATTTATTTGTGGGTCAGCTCTACATAGAGATTGCCCAGTTCTGAATGGTATAATAGGTGAATTTGACTTTGGTATATTAAACTGCATCCGTGATCTTCCACATTGCTATTTTGTCCAGAGAAAAGTTATTGCAAAGTATGACTCGCTTACTTTTGATGAAAAGAATGAACTTATGGAACTAATGAAAAAAATGCAGACTGTCCACCTCAACAGAAGAATCCTCACCAAACAACGGCACTACTTACAAGTCTTAGAAGTGAGCCTCACTATCTCTAATGATAAGGATGTCTCAAGTGGTTTCCCAATTGATATCAACGATTCCTTTAATACAACGCAAAATGAAAATTTTCCAAATTAGTTGGAGGACATAGTCTAGACAGGGGCGAACCAGTTCCAAATTGTCCTGGGGTGTGTTTAGTTTCCCCCAAACTCTTCTTTAGACAGTTTGCGTTTATTGATTGCCTATGCCATAATCACAATAAATTCTATTATAACTGTGAAATCTTCAACATTTGTATTCCTGCCCTCAAAATATTCCTTTAGTTCGGCGCAACTTGATTGTTATCATGTTACTAATTTGTATTTTGTATTCCTGATAATATCTCCTTCAATTGTAAACCGATTTCGAGGCACTCCCCAAAAGTTTTCCTTAAATGTTCTAGAGTCAAGAAGACTAGATGCCACATGTGAGAAGGAAGAGATTGGATTCTCGGCGATGCAGTTGGTCATGGTTTTTATTATTTATATAGTTTAGGTAAACATACTTAGAGTTGTGACTTGAAAGTGGCATGAAAGCTACATTTTAGATTTTTTGGAAATAGGAAACCAAAAATTTTTTTTGCTCTTGTATAAAAATATAAGAATTGGTCTTCCGGTTTTAAGAGCAGGACCAGCTGCGACGAGGTTTTTTGACTGACTAATAATTGAGAGTACATCTAAATCCTTAATTTCCAGTGGTTTCTCCCTTATTACGTTTTATATACCAACAAAGAAAATTACATAAATCTTGTCAGTAAAATTCCCTGAGAGTGGTTTACAGGTGACTACTGCCTTAGAGAACAAAATGTTGTCATCCCACTGACAATTTATATCAAAAATCGAGTTAGTAAACCTCTTGAGCAGTACTCCATATCCTTTAGCTCTTCCGTCTTCAACAAGAAGCGATTGTCGCTTTTTTATTTTTAACAGAGGTCCTGCTGTCTTTTAAAGATTTTCTGTTATCAGTCGTTTGTGTTTCTTTATCTGTCATAAGCAAATTTATTTTATTATTTTCCATCAAACTGTCTGCCATATTTTTTTTTATTTTTAGTTTTTCGATATGTTGCTTAAGTCTGTTTAATTCATTGAAGTACATTTGATTTTCACTTTCCAATGTCTCTATTGAAGTTAATATATTTCTGTTCGAAGATAAGACATCTGCCATTTGTTCTCAAATGTCTCATTTGGATGTTTATTATGCTTATTAGATGTTTATTAGCTTTATTATTGCTATATAGTCCATTTGTTTTAAATTCTTCCTCTGCTTCAGCAACTTTGCCCTCAAAATCTTGCGTTCTTCGCCTGGGACTCTTTCTATGTGTGTTTTGATTTTTATTTTCTATAGTGAGAGTGTTTAGTTGGGTGCTTTTTCGTTTTCTCTTGGAAGAGAGAGAGAGAGAGATATTGATTAAAGACACATCAACCCTGAGGATTTTTTAGTGTCTCATAGAGAGCTATTTTATTATATTGATTTTGATATAATTTACGTGTTTACTTGTTATATCCTATCGTATAGAGATGTCTTTTTTAAGAATTCAGTTATTTTGTGTGTGTTCTTATAGGAAAATTTATCTTTAAGATTACCTGTTATATCCAATTCTGTTAGTAGATCCGTGTATTTAATACAGTTTGAAAATATATGTTTAACTGATAACTGAGTGTTGCAATCTTGACATACTGGTAGTTCTTGTTTTTCGATTAGGTATTCATGAGTAAGAGAAGTGTGTCCTATACTTAATCTACTCATGATTGTGGAGGAACGTCTTGGTAATATATCTATGGTGTGATTTATTTCTCTATTTTCATAGAAACAGTTTTTGATCTCGTGTAAACTTAACATTATCCTCCTCAAGAAGATCCCATTCTAGTTGTATTAGGCTTTTTGATATTGAAGAGCTCATTTTGTGCAAATCTTTTACCCAGAATAGCTTGTTGATTGTTACATTATTTAAGTTGTTCGCTTTGGCTAGTGTGTCTACTTTTTCATTGCCTGGTATTCCTACATGTCCAGGGGCCCAAATAAAAGATAATTTTTTATTTTTAATATATATTTTGTCTAGTTAACTTTGTATATCTTTGGCTATAGGGTGAGATGGAGAGAATGAACTGATTGTGTCAATGGAGTTTTCTCTTGATATTGATGTTCCAGTCTTGCAATATACTCATCTTTCTTCCCAGATTCGATCTTAATTTTTTTCAAGAGATTTTTCATCATAGGCAAGTTTTCCGTTGGCAACTGACAATCTGGAGAGAAATATAGAATTGTTCTTTGTAAAAGGGATAATGTGTGAGCTTCAGTAGTTGACAAGTTAGCACAATTTTTACTTAACACTTCTCTGCAGGCATCACAAGGCATTCCCAAGAGTTTGTCGTCTTTTGGTTGTGCTTCCATTATACAGCCATTTTGACGTTTCGAGCAAATCAGAGGGATCATGTATAATGACGTGTCTGTGTGCTTATAAAATAAAAATGAATTATTAAACATTCCTACACAGCACATACACATACTTATAATTATCCTAACAGTTGGTCGTAATACTTCTAGAATCATTCAGAAAATAGGAGTTTGCCTATTAATTAATATAATAATAATAATATTATTATTTCAATAAATGGGTATCTTCTTGCTGTTTATGAAAATACCAGGTTTGATACCTTTATCTTTGAAAAGAACTGTGAAATTTGACAAAAACCCTGCCATAAGGGTGAGAGAAAAAGAGTAGTATACACATAAGTAAAGTCATTGTAAAGGAATACACTGCTTCTGGGCAGGGTTCTTGTCAATTTTCTCAGTTGTCTTTAAAGATTAAATTGTCGAACCTGGTCTTTTTATAATTAGCAAGAGATGCCTATTTATTAAAATATTATACAACGTGTTCCATTTAAGATAACAGTGGATGCTCAATTTTTTACTTTCTAATTTTTTTTTGTTGACAGATTCTGATGGTTCAGGTAAAACCAAATAACTTTTATATTCAACATTGTCTATTTTGAATAATAAACTCTGTAAGTGGATGTCCAAATAAATGTGAACACCCTGTAGAGTAGATTCCAATTTCATACAAATCTGTTCAGATTGTTCATTAAATTGACTTTTTGTTGCTAAAATATCACTTTTAGTATGAGTATGATTATCTTCGATTCTAACTCTATTCTTGGTCTGGAACAAGTTTACCTGTGATGCTCACCCTACCTGCAATAAGTTTTTGAAACTTGGTTTCAATCTTGGCATCAATTTTAGCTTCCATTTTATTGACTTTGGATTTTAATCCAATCACCTCATTACTCAAATCCTCAACAAGCTTTAATGCTTCTTAATGTTAGGGGTACAATCCGGACACAAATGCAACAAAACTCGCGATAAACTGGGCACAACACCAAGTTCTTGTGTTTGAAGCCCCATTATGGTTTTGGCAAATAACATTATTACACAAAACACATAGAAATTTTTTATCTTTTCATTATCCTCCTTGTAAATACATTCAATATTACATTTAAAGCATTTACCCTCGCTTGTTGCTCATTATAAGTTATGTTATTATTTTTATTAAATTAATTAAAAATAACCAGGAACAGGCAATAGCACTACTGAGATACTGAGCAAACCACAAAATACATACAAATATCAATTAAGTAATGAAACTTTCAATTTTAATTAAAAATTTACAAAAAAGCAGACAAAGAAAACATTCGTGATAATATTGCAAGAACTATTAATTCCATATGTTACGATGCCAGTTAATAAAAAGTTTTATATATTCCTGAGTTATCTCATTTTGCCCATTCATATTATTCATCTGTTATTCTACTCAGAATATTTATCTATACAAAAAAAATATTCAGCTATACAGCTTATGGATGGATTTGTTTAACATGAACAACTGTTTAATTTGTGATTTAAGGCGAAACATGTATTCTTATTATTATTTCTTTTCATGAAAAGTTTTGCTTACCTGGAAAATAAGATTGATTTAAGAAAGAATGCCATTTTATATACAGGGTACGAAATAAATAGTTGGCATAACAAAAAAAAATTGAAATTCCAACTTTTGAGATAGCATTCTCAAAAAGCTTTTAGAAGTTTTTTGATAATGGATTTTTAAAAGCTGTTTGTCTTGTATTTGCGGACTCTTTAAATTAGCTTTGAGACAGTTGCAATCAAAATATTTATCTTTTGCAAACTTCTATTTTGTATTTATTTCGTACCGTCTATATAGAATCACATACTTTTTAAAATCAATTTTATTTTTCAGCAAAACGTTTTATGAATAAGTTTTTCACCTAAAATACAGATAGAAAAGTTGTCCATATATCACCCATTTTCGATTTATTGACCATTAAATTACCTAAAAATTACACCTCGTGCAATGACTTAATCTCTTGTTTTTATGCTCTGCAATTTGGCTATCTTAGAAAATTTGATTTTTTATTTTGGTTTTACCTACTTGCCTTTGGGTGTTTTTGCGAAAATATTATATGGCTTTTTTTTGAAGCCAAACTCTTTATATGGAATAACTTTTTTTGATAAAATCAGTAATAAGAAAGTTTTTCATATGTTACAAAAATTCACACAGTTGTATATTTTGTTTCTAGAAGCAATATTTTAAATTTTGGTATAATTAAGAACAACAAAGAGGTAACTCTCAGATTCTAATAGGTGACTGAAATCTGAATTGACTTAATGTTGCTACTGTTAGCTTTAACAACAGAGAGACAAATAACTACTAACTACATCTAAGGAAATGCCAAGGAGCAGATTTTTAGTTCCTAATAAACTAAAATACATAAAGTACACCGAGAATATAAACTGATATTGTTAACCATCATTGGCTTTTTTCATCTACTAAGTGATCAGTATACCTCTCGAAAATACCAATGTTGTATGAGTTTTTACACATGCATTGGTAAACTACGGTTTACCTCCGGATCTGAATGGGCTATTTGAGTGATTTTAGCATTTTATTGGTGGAGCACATCACCGCTACCCATCACGGCGGTGTGGCATACTAAAATTTTGTGATTGGCTATACCAAAAGCTTAAGAATAGTTTAAGTTAACAGCTGCAGCGTGTTTTTGTCAACATTTTCTATGGTATGTCTAAGCAATGTCTACAAGGGCATAAAATAACGTTCTAATTTCTTAAATGTAGTGTTTTTCACAGAAGAAAAAGTTCCCTTTTTATATGCACATATAAAAAAAATTGAGCATATTTTTTTGTATTTTAGGTATCTTTAATAAACCATATATATGTAAAATTTCATTATTAATTGAAATATCCTTTCAGCTCACTAAGGAGTCCCTCATACTATGGCGGAAGCACATGCTGCGGTTGCTTTTTCATTTTCCATTACCCATGAGGGATGGGATGTAAATTTTGATAGGGAGGTACTACACTTGGTATGGCAAAGTGGTGTTAGATCATGGAAAAAGAGAATAGCTAGGTTATTGGTAAGTCACTCTGAAAATTGATACCAAATATTTATTTACTGATCACCAGAATATGTTGATTTTTACAATTTATATTGCAAATAAAATATAAGAAAATAAATAATCATGAAAATAATAAATATTACATGCCTACTATGTTTCCTTACCTAAGAAGTTCTATGACATACAAAAATACTTCCCTTTTACGAGGGAAGTAAAAAGTTTAATACAAAATTTTCTTGGTTTAATTTGAATTTTTAAATTATATTGTTTTATGTATTCAGGTTGTTTATATTGCTCTGACCAGATACCAGGTATCAACTTATTTTAAATAGAAAACCTGGATATTTACATATATTTTAGTAAATCTTCTAGACAGACTCAACAATATAATAGTATGGGTCTCAAATGCTCCGTTTCTGATATATAGACATTTATCTTAAAGATTTGAACTATATTTAAAGTGATGTCACTAAGACACTTAAATGGTTTTTCAATATCTGCTCGCACCGAAAATTTTTCGAGTGTATTATCAAATTTCAGGTATTCTTTTTTTTTAACGGAAGAAATAGAGTGGTATTGCAAAATTTTGAGTTTTGTAAATCTGCTTTTTTTTTTAAATACAACTCTTTGTATAATTTTAATCTCCTTTATCTAGTAAACAACACTCTGAACTAGATAAATTGAATAATAACAATAATTACTTAACATAATAAATATTACCAAATGAATAACAAATTTAACAGTAAGGCCTATTATTTCTACAATAGTGAGCCGTGACTAGTTAAAAATATTAGTAATCCTTGCGATAGAGGCCAACTGTGGTAATTTAAGTGGATTTTTTAGAAATTAAATTAAAAGTGACATATTTTTTAAACACCTCACTTTTTAAAGGGACTTTTGAATACAATTTTAATCTTATTTTGTAAAATATTGTACTTCATTTACATGATCAATGTTGTCCTTGATTGTAAGTATATGAATTGTCTTTTATCAAGGCCAACTATCATAGAAACAATAGCGTGTATGATTTAATTTGTTATGGAATTTTTATGATTTTTTGGTTTTTATTCAACTTAAAAATAATAATATGGTTTTATTGTCAAAAGTACATGATGTTCTTGTAGGCAAAGCATCCTAAACTATTAAAAGATAAAATAAAAATTATAAAAAAAACTAGCTTGTCTGTCACAAATCACAGTGGTCATAAATTTAAAATAAAATTGGGTTAAAATATAAAATAGTAAAACTAATAAGAAAAAACTACAAAATAAAGAATAAAGAAATAAACAGTGCTGAAAATAATATTAATTAAAAAAATTAAAATTAAAGCGAGAAATTTTCATATTTTACTTTTTTTGTAGATTCAACATCTGAAGTTAGGTCTTTTACGAGGGACACTTTGTACATACTTATGTATGTATGTGATATTACATATAAAAAAACTAAAAATATATGAGCAAACAGAATGTATTTATTGCATTCAAAATAAAGCAATTAAATGCAATTTAGCAGTGTTAAAAATTATTATGACTATAATGTAAGGAACTTAAACAATTTAAGCCATGCATATTTTAGAAACGGAAAAGGACAAGATTCTCCACTTTTTAGAAGTATACAAACGTTTAACTTAGAACCAAAAAATGTTTTAAACATAAATAAAACTAGTAAACTTTGTCATAACTTTCAAGTTTATTCAAAATCATCATAATTTAGACTTAGTTGGGAAATTTAATAATTAAGGTAAATTGTAATTTTAAAATAATAATGTAGATAATTGTAGGCTCTGGTACCAGTGAATATCTTTACTGTTTAAGGGTCATAAATAAATAAATGAATAAAAAAAAATGTGGGTCTGAGTAATTTATTTTTGTTTCATTCTGAATGATTTTTAGGCATGTGGATATAATGTATGTATGTATGTTTATCATACATTTTTATTTGCCCATGTGCAAAATAACTATTCAAAAGAATGGCGACTTTCAGCTTGACAAATACCACATCAAAATTCGGTAAATTCGCCTTTACACAAAATTTTTCCTAATACAGAATTCTATTATGAACACATTACACAGTTTATACATGCTAAAAATAAAATTATTTGGTAACAACTTTATACATGTCCTATAATTTAACATATCCCCAAATAAAGAAGTCGAGAACAGTGAGATCCGGTGAACGGGCGGGCCACCGTACTGGGCCATTGGTTGCAATAACTTTATTATTAAAATGTTCAATTAAATAATTAAGAACTTCTCTGGTATTGTTAGACGGTGTCCATCTTGCTGGAAGTAAATTTGGCGTAAATCTTCTAAAGGTTGATCATTAAGATGTTGCTCAATTTCATTTTGGAGAAAGCCTAAGTACCTAACCCCTGTTAATTGGCCTTGAAATAAAATTCGCCCAATTATTTTGTTACCAACGACACCAGCCCAGACATTGACACCAAACCTTTCCTAAAAATGTCCTACTCTCATTTCATTGATTTTGTTGGGCCCAGTAACGAGTTTTTTTGCTTGTTAAACATACCCTTATTAGTAAATCTGGATTCGTCAGAAAATAAGATAAAGATGATAAAATTTGGGTCAATTCTACAATTTTGGAGCAACCAATCACAAAACAATACTCGTCTATCGCCGTTGTCAGGATACAAATGTTGGTGTAACTGGTACTTAAAGCTCGATATCCGTGACATTCTCCAAATATTAATAACATGTCGACTTTTTCACTTTGAGTATACATTATTTTGACTTTTGAAAACAAAAATAATACTGGGAATCAAGAAAAATAAGAAAATATTATGTCTACTCAGAAAGAATACGTAAGTGTCACTGTCAAAACAAAAAATCCTACTTAATGTCCAGCATGGCACACTTGATAAAAGTAAATAATTGATTATCGAGTATTTTTCTTAGTAATATTTAATTTTAGAGCTTATTTTTAATCCAATCGCAAGATGCGTTAGATTCGCAAAAAATCTTCTTTTCAAAATGTGCTTGTCTAAAAAGGGTCGCAATTTGTAAAAAAAATAGTTACACACAAAAATACTATTTTATCAACTTCTCTTGCTATCAGACTAATCACTAAAACTTAGCGATTGTATTATTTTGTCATCATTTCAGGTCATTAGATTAATTTGCGTCCGGTCATGTCTACCTATATGCAATTTTAAAAATGGCAATGAAAAATCAAGTAGGCGTAAAAAGTTTTTAAAATGTCACATTCTGATTCAGAATTGTCTCAGGAATCCAAAAATGTAAAAATATACAGAGTGTTCCATTTAAAAAATGAAACTGAAGTTATTTTCGGTGAAACCGGAAGTGACCGGAAAGTAAAAAATATGCGAAAACTCTCCTCCTTATGCACTATTTACCTATACCAAATTTCGTTTTGATACATCAAATACTTTCAAAGTTATGGCTTGTCTAATAGATTCGTTGACACTCGGTATATATCTAATAAAACCCGAGCTGTTTGGAAAGAAATAAGAACTTTACAATGTTTGGTGAAACTTTAATACTTTAAACTTAAAACTCCAAACAACTAACACACAGCACACTATTGATTCCAGACAAAAACCATTTTAGTAACAAGTAAGTGTGTATCAACACTAACCTCTCCCCAAAAAGGCTAACCCTAAAAATAAATTACAACAAAAAAAGGGAGGAAGAAGAGGGAAGCAGGACTTGGAAAGAGACAACACAGGTCTTGTATCACCAATGGATGTAATATTGTCAATTTGCATACACTGGCAGACATTGGGATGTGCGATATAGAAGGCTTTCTCTCGTCTCATCTCGTCTCCTCTCGTTTCTCTCTTGATAACTAGAAAAACTATTCCTAATTTGTTAATAAACAATATAATATTAACATTAAAAGCTTTATATTTAATTTTGTAATAAGAGGGTAATAAATCTAAACACTAGAAGAAAAATCGATTTATAAATAGTAATTTTCGATACTAAAAATGTTTAACTATTTTAAAAAATTTTCATATTTCAATTTGAAGCATTCCTATTTTACTGGCCTTTTCCACTTGCTGCACTTGAGAATGAACTTTACTATCTCTTATGAAAAAGCAACAAACCACTACTTCAGGAACTTTGCCGTTGCTACAGGGAAGCCGCGCATATTGAAAGTGGTTTTTTTTTCGATTGTTATAAAAATTTGTTGCAAGGCGATTTCGCGAATGATATTTTTTAACAAAATCGGTTTGGGCCACAATAACCGAGTTATTGGACTTTAACCACCCTGTATTTAAAAAATTACAGCCAATTTTCTTAAACGGATCTTACTAAATTGGAGGAAGTATTGTGCCCCAAATTATGGCTAAATATATCTCAAAAATACCCAAGGAATTAGTGTTAAGGCCCTAAAATTAAATGGAATTTATTTAGATATATAGTCATTTATCCCTGACAGCGGCAATACCTTCGTTTTATCAAAGGCGACTGAATGGTTTGAAGTTTTTCAGTGTATAAAAAACACGCAATTTTCTTCAAGTCATATTGTTTAATATTTTGGTATGTCGTAGAAACAAACAGTAACTTGAAAAGTTGTAGAAAATGTTGGTCACTGGCGGGCAAAATCTGCAAAAGGGAAACATTTAGCTCCAAACTTTAAACGTTTTGCAGTTTTTTGCCTTCTTATTGTTTTTGATCTATCTTATTTTTCAATAGAACTCTATTTTGGTAAACACATTTTAAAATAGAATTGTTTCAAACACGCTACAATTATTATAATTTCCTTAGACATTTTAAAAACCAAACCTTATAAAAATTGTTCTTTTGTATCTATGAGACTCGTTTTTGTTTTGTCGAAAACTTGAACCGTTTTAGGCACAGAGAGCCTTAAATTGACCCTTTTTTGGATCTAAAAAAATAAAAAGAAAATACTTTCCAAACTTTGATCTCTCCCAAATAGGGTTCAGAAGACCTTAGAGAAGAACGATTTCTGAAAATCTGAAATTAATATTTCAATTTTTTCGACAGTTATCGCGTTCAAAATCCGATTTTTTTCTTTCATTAATAGACGGAAAACCAAAAATGATACGAAAATCTGTTTAATACCGTTCGAGAGCCCCAAGTGTGCTCTAAGAAGGTAGCAAATTTCAAAAGTTTCTTGAAATCGTCTCCGAGATATGGCTACCGAAATGTAAAAAGTACGTTTTCCCACGACGACAATAAAGCGAGCAATTTCTGACAAATAAAATGTAAAGTGGTGTGTCCTAATATCTTGTTGCGACGTATTTGAGAGAGCGTATTGTAGAGTTCTAAAACACATTTTTTATACAGAGTGTTAGAGACCTTGTCATTTTATCCAAATTATCTTAAACGATACCTGTACAAGACATTTTATTTTTCTTTTCTAGCCAAGATAATCTACGCCTTAATTCTAAAAAAATAGTTGTCTTCACAATTCTCAATAAAAAATAATGAAACGGTACTAACAAGAAAGTTATGCCTTGAAGTAGCTAGTGTATAGTGTGTAACAAGCGCCCTGTATATATTACAAGAAAAAATAGAATTTAGTCATATCCCCGAAAACTCCCAATTAGCAGTTTTTATACTAATATCCCAAAAACCGCTTGAGCTATAGAAAAACAACAATATCGAGATTTAAACTTTAATATCCTGTATCTCATTAATGAGCGACATTTTACTAAGACATATTTGGCTCAATATCTATCAATCTAAGATTATTTTTTGGCGCATTTATTACCAACCAACCTGTATAAACACTCACCCTTTATGTTATTTTTCAAGATATTACACTCAGTTCCAAAAAAAGAGACGCACTTGATTCTCTGACCCAAGTTCAATGTCTTATATCTCCTAAACCAGTGGATCGATTTTAAACAATTTTTTTTTCGTAGATAGGTAATACCTATGTCTTTCAGCAAAAATGAAACAAATGAAAATTTTCTCAAAGATTCTTGGATAATAATGTAAAAACTAGAACTATGCTTTTTTGCTATTTTTGACTTGCCCTGTGTGTTAGTTGAGGATTCGTATAGAAACTGTTTACACCCTATATGAAAGACTCTTTTTTTGTGAGCATTTTGTTTTTTTATTCACCGACTTATCTCTAAAATTGACCGAATTATAGCTTTTTTGCCGAAACCTTACCAAGCTGCATAGTTGTTAATGGAAAAACTTAGACAATGTTTTTTTTAACTTAAACTACCAATAACTAGACAAGAATTTGAAAAATGGGCTTAGTACCGAATATTGCCTTCTCTATAGCAACTCTGAGAGCTTTTTATCTTGTAGCATATACTGTTCCACGCTTTTGATGTTGTATCTGTCAATTTTGTTAAGCTCTCCGAGAAGCCCGATATGGATGCAATAGAACATTTGTGGGATGAATTAGGAAGAGAGGGTGCGTTCACGTAAAAAGCCTAGCAGAACTGGCAGATGCGTTATCAGAATGGGACCGTATACAAATTGAAAGAATAAGAAACCTAATTTCAAGTATGCACTTTTGAAAAATCAAGTAGGCACCTTGGCAAAATGCAAGGTTACAACAGAAAAGCTGTAATTTAGACATTTTAAGACAAATAAATGGACAGAATAACAAATTTGTCTTAGAAGAAGGGTCTTTCATCTAGAGTGTAAGAATTTTCTATGCAAATGCTCGAATAGTACACAAGATGAGTTAAAAAACAAGAGAGCAAATCAT
>JAUTXW010000582.1:0-22063 GCA_030620095.1 Kuschelorhynchus macadamiae | reverse complement strand
TAAATTTTCACAAAAATTTTACAAATTTTAAAATTCGCTAATTTTCAGAGAGCCATAAAAGTTCAACCATACATCCTAGGATAAAATAAATGTTTTTTTCGTTTTTTATGGCTTCCAATAAGTACCTAAACGAAGTTTTAGCATAATCGATTTTCCAAAAAAAGTTCGAAAATTTTGCATGTAAATGTATGGATTTTTTAGGTAAAATTTTGACGGAGAAATTTCTTTGAGCATGATGATATGTGGTTTTCCAAAAAAAGTTCGAAAATTTTGCATGTAAATGTATGGATTTTTTAGGTAAAATTTTGACGGAGAAATTTCTTTACAACATGCTTTGATAATATGTGGTTTTATAGGTTTTTAGAGTTGAAAAATTCATTGAACACATTATTATTGACGAGGGATTAATACTTCTTAAGATATGACTAAATTTTCACAAAAATATTACAAATTTTAAAATTCGCTAATTTTTAGAGAGCCATAAAATTTCAACCATACATCCTAGGACTAAACAGATGTTTTTTTCGTTTTTTATGGCATCGAATTAGTACGTAAACGAAGTTTCAGCAAAATCGATTTTCCAAAAAAAGTTCGAAAATTTTGCATGTAAATATGGATTTTTTAGGTAAAATTTTGACGGAGAAATTTCTTTACAACATGCTTTGATAATATGTGGTTTAATAGGTATTTTGAGCTGAGAAATTCATTAAACACATTATTGTTAACGAGGGATTAATGTTTCTCAAGATATGACTAAATTTTCACAAAAATATTAAAAATTTTAAAATTCGCTAATTTTCAGAGAGCCGTAAAAATTCATCCATACATCCTAGGACAAAACAAATGTTTTTTTCGTTTTCTATTTTGGCATCAAATATTTTTGAGCATTAAAACACATTATTGTTAACGAGGGATTAATGTTTCTCAAGATATGACTAAATTTTCACAAAAATATTAAAAATTTTAAAATTCGCTAATTTTCAGAGAGCCATAAAAATTCATCCATACATCCTAGGACAAAATAAATGTTTTTTTCGTTTTCTATGGCATCAAATTAGTACGTAAACGTAGTTTTAGCAAAATCGATTTTCCAAAAAAAGTTCGAAAATTTTGCATGTAAATGTATAGATTTTTTAGGTAACATTTTGACGGAGAGATTTTCTTTTGGAACATGCTATGATAATATGTGGTTTTATAGGTTTTTTGAGTTGAAAAATTCATTGAACACATTATTATTGACGAGGGATTAATACTTCTTAAGATATGACTAAATTTTCACAAAAATATTGCAAATTTTAAAATTCGCTAATTTTCAGAGAGCCATAAAAGTTCAACCATACATCCTAGGACAAAATAAACTTTTTTTTTCGTTTTTTATGGCTTCAAATTAGTACATAAATTAAGTTTCAGCGAAATCGATTTTCCAAAAAAAGTTCGAAAAATTTGCATGTAAATGTATAGATTTTTTAGGTAACATTTTGACGGAGAGATTTTCTTTTGGAACATGCTATGATAATATGTGGTTTTATAGGTTTTTTGAACTGAGAAATTCATTAAACACATTATTATTGACGAGGGATTAATACTTCTCAAGATATGACTAAATTTTCACAAAAATATTACAAATTTTAAAATTCGCTAATTTTCAGAGAGCCATAAAAGTTCAACCATACATCCTAGGACAAAATAAATGTTTTTTTCGTTTTTTATGGCATCAAATAAGTACGTAAACGAAGTTTTAGCAAAATCGATTTTCCAAATAAAGTTCGAAAATTTTGCATGTAAATGATTTTTTAGGTAAAATTTCGACGGAGAAATTTCTTTGGAACATGCTATGATAATATGTGATTTTATAGGTTTTTTGAACTGAGAAATTCATTAAACACATTATTATTGACGAGGGATTAATATTTCTCAAGATATGACTAAATTTTCACAAAAATATTACAAATTTTAAAATTCGCTAATTTTCAGAGAGCCATAAAAATTCAATTATAGATCCTAGGACAAAATAAATGTTTTTTTTTCGTTTTTTATGGCCTCAATAAGTACGTAAAGCTAGTTTTTCGCCTATATTTCCCAAACTTATTGATCGATCGTAAATCTGAAGCCGGATATCGAATGCAATAAGTTTCCTCTAAAACTTTCCCCATTTAACCTTTGCTGTAGGTATAATAGGAGCCGAAATCCCTATATAGAGAAGCGAATCTGGGATACACTGTATATACTTGCAATTTTTGTAAATGTTTAGAAAACCGTTTTTTTCATTTTTATGCAGACGACAAACAACTATACTTTTATTTTAATGGAGCAGATTCATGAGGTACACAGAAATCATATTAATTCAAAATTTCGACTAGCATATGGCAACTTGAAATTGGTTTACTCAAATAGGCACTGGCTTTCTATAGAAACTGTGATTCTCTGATTTTATCACACTTTACCCACTGTCATGTCGTTTATTATCCTTGCCTTGATGCAATGGACCGATATCGAATACAAAAGATGGAAAACCGGCCTTTAATATTCATTTCTGGTACCATTAGAAGCACTCACATAACTCCTTATCTTCTAAATGCTAAAAGGCTAAGTATGTTTGACAGGTTCATGACGGGCTTTGGATTCACAATTATTAAATATAGCTTCTTTATTTATACAACAAACTCATTAAGAACTAATATACATAACATTTATTAATGAAAAGGTCGAGTTCTTACAGTACCTCAACATAGAAAAGAAATGTTTTCGTTCAACATTGCAGTTAGAATTAATTGCTTTCCTAATATACATTTTCAAATTTTATTTAAAAAGCTTGTTAAGAATGATTTACTACAGTTGAAGTTGCCTGTTTAATATCTAACCCTACATTTCTTTACCACGCGTCCCTATGTCTCTACACCTGCTTATTTATTCTCCTTTACCACCCTCCCCCTTCTTTAAATGTAATTTTCTTCAAATATGCGTCGAAATAAAAGGAAATATGCGCAATGGTTATGTGAATTATTTACGATTCATTATCATGTTTATTTCAATACACTAGGGTCTGAACAATGTTCAAATCGGACACTTGAATGTCTGCTTAACTAAAGGCCATTGTTTGCCAATGTTTTATTAAGTGGAATCTACATTGTAAAATATCTCTTGTTGGTTTAAAAATAAATGTATTATTATTATTAATATTATTTGTTTATTCCTCCTAACACACGAAACCTTAACATCTAATAAGTCAATCGCTCCTGTGATTGACTAAATATCATGTGATGCCAAGAGACTGCAAGGTGGATTATTAGCAAGATAGTGCGAAAAAGTTAAAAGGTAACTAACCATCTTTTTAATCTCTCGAGGGAGTTTTCCGCTTACAAACCAGATATGTTATTAAAGTCTCTAAGGGATATGGAACAGAATATTTTCAATATTTCCCAAATCCTCTTCAACAATGCCGAAGAAGTGATAAAAATCCAAGTACAGGACTCCTCTTCAATTGAATTAAAAGCAGGTATTGCTAACATTAAGAGCAACCTAACTTGTGTAACTGACTTGGTAAAGGAGTTATACTCCAAATATGAAAGCCAACATAAGTGTAAGCATATCAAAAATACATACCCTACAACCATACCCTTGCCTACACCAACTATGGAAACTACCTGCTCCACCGCCTCTACACAAACTGAGGTAACACCTACGGATATTCCCAGTACTACTGAAGGCTCCAGCAAGCTGGCTTGTAATAATACACAACGGTGGCACTATGTAGTCGTAAGAAATCTTCCTGCAGGGTTTACGCCTAACAACATAGTTCACTACGTTAAGGAAAAGCTTGGGACTACAGAGTTTATTCGATGCTACCACCTAATCAATCATATCTCAAATATTGATTTTAAAATTGGAACTCAGTCAAAAAAGTCAGCTGAAAAGCTTTTAGACAGCAATCTATGGCCACATGGCGTAGTAGTAAAACGGTCAGCTGTATCCGAACTTACAGAAAAATCTACGCCGAACCTCCCACCTCCCTCCACACCGAAAAAACTGCCCACCAACTCGAGCTCCGTCAGTTCACTGGTTGTCTCCTCTCCAATTTCTCCAAAGGGCACTATAATATCTTCTGACAAAGAGGCCATTGCTGCCTGCAAAGCAGATGTCTTGTTGAGCGACAACTGCTATAGTCTTTCCAAGAAAGCTCCTACTGACCAAGAACCTATTTTTGATCCAATGTCTCCCCCAACAATGAAGCTTACGCGAACCGAAAAAAGTTCTGATAACCGTTTCCTCATGTCTAGACTAAGAGAACCAGCCATTTTAAAGGCCTTCAAGTTATATCTCGCCTTCCTGCACGACCAACCTGCGCCAATTCACTTTGAAGGGTTTACAAATACAAGCACCAGGCTGTTTTTGGCTTCTGAAGGCATTCCTATAGATTATAGAACCCTACATAAGATATATTTCGATTTTCATGCTGCTTACGGATTTAACGCAGCAGAAGTGGAAGCGGATCTTGCAGCCTATGGATCCTACATATCTTCGGAGAGATCGATTCATCTTCAGAGGACCAGAGAATGCAATAAAAATTATTTTACCAGCAATTCTCCCAAAAAAAATTTTTAGAAAACACGACGTGTCCTGAGGAACTAGATTCCTCAAAACTTCCTGTTGTTACTAGTCTTAATATGGTTCTAATTAATATTGCTTCTCTAAGAAATAAAACTGACGAGTTGTACCTATTTCAGGAAGAATTGGAGTTCCCCCAACTTGTTGCAATTACTGAGCACTGGCTGAATCTAAACGAACCCTTTTATATTGAGAGGTATACCACAGTAGCTAGATATGACAGAAAAAACTCAGCTCATGGGGGAACACTGATTCTATCCCTAAATGGAGATTTCATGTCGGTATCTAAATATGATCATTTGTTAGCGGATAGCTCTTTTGAATTCTCTATAGTATATAATCAAAACCTTGATCTTTATGTAATTTGTATTTATAGATCACCAAACTCTGATGTACAATCATTTTTAAATAGCCTGGTAAGTTTGCTAGACAGCCTACCGATTAAAGGTAAAAAAATTCTATGCGGGGACTTTAATATTGACTATGCTACTGTTTGTTCCATCCAGAAATATCTAATTTCTATATTCGACTCTTTCGGTCTTTCAATGCATGTATCCTCTCCAACTAGAATTTCAAAAAACTCTTCTTCTATCATCGATTACATGGCGTCTGATTTTTCTCCATCAGAGGTGCAATCACAGGTCTATAACTCAGGTCTTTCCGATCACGAGGCGGTAATTTCCAGGTTTAGTTTACCTATTAGGCCCTTACAAGATCTCGCCATCGGGGCAGAATTTTCTCGGCCGCAAATTTCTCAGTATTTCATAATATTTGCTTTAACACCAATTGGAATTTTGAATCTGATAATGTCAACACAAACTTCAGAACTTTTTTAAATAAAACTTTAAGTGCTTTTAACAAGGCCTTCCCGCTTAAGAATATCAAACCTAAGTCAGCAAAAAAATTACCACGAAAGAAAACGAATCTAACAAATGCTCTAATAAAAAAATTCGTTTCAAAAGAATATCTCTAATTATAGGAGGATCTACATCATCAATAACCTCAGAAAAAAATCAAACCCTGTGACTCAAATCTTGCAAGGGAAAATGATCTAAATGATTATTTTATTAATGTAAGCAAAAATGTTACCTCTAGTATCTCGCCAAGTTTGGACCCTCTTTCGTTTCTCCCTCCTTCAAAAAATGTAGCTGATAGCTTTTTCTTAAGTCCCGTTAGCAACACTGAACTATTGAAGGTAATACATAATATCAAAAGTAAATCTTCGTGTAGCACTGATGGCCTATCAATTAGAATATTCCTGAACTTGCCACCCCCAGTCATAGAGGCCCTTACAACATTAATAAATGAGTTCTTTATAAAAGGTGTATTCCCTGATTGCCTTAAAACAGCTATAATTATTCCACTTCATAAAGGCGGCGAAAAAACTAACTCTTGCAATTATCGCCCAATTGCACTACTACCAGTGCTATCAAAAATCATCGAAAGGCTACTGAAGAACCGTCTTATGCCATTTCTCCTGAAACATCAGATAATATCCCCGGAGCAGTTCGGATTTCTACCCAACAAGTGCACCAGTGACGCCATGTTCACGTTGCTTAGAGGCGTCTACTTATCTCTCAATAACAACCACCCAACTGCCTCAGTTTTTTGTGACTATGCGAAAGCCTTTGATTGTGTTAGTCATGAAATTCTGATAAACAAACTACATTTTTATGGAATTCGTGGTACTTCTTTAAATTGGTTCAAATCTTATCTTGGAAAAAGGCAACAACTTGTAAGGGCTAATGGTTCCGATTCTGATTGTAAGTTGATTACAAGTGGAGTCCCTCAAGGTTCAGTCTTGGGACCTATTCTTTTTTTGTTATACATTAATGATATCACGAACCTTAAAATTAATGGAAGAATCTCCCTTTTTGCTGATGACACAAGCATAACATGGAGTGATTTTGATACAACGTCTTTACACTCTAGTATCTCCAAAGACTTGGTTATAATTAAGGCTTGGTCCGATTCCAATATGCTTTGTTTTAACGTCGATAAAACGGTGGCGTTATCTTATAAGGGAACTTTACAACCACTTCAGGTACATAACAGCAATATTGAATACGTAGAGTCGGTTAAATTCCTGGGTTTAAATATAAATAGCAACCTAAAATGGTCTAATCATATTGACACCTTAACTAAAAAACTTTCTACCGCCTGCTTCGCCATTCGATCAGTTTCAAGAGAACTAGACGTTCCTTCTGCCAGACTTACTTATTTCTCTTTATTTGAATCCCACCTCCGCTATGGCCTTCCCTTTTGGGGCTGCTGTACCACCGAGCAATTTCGTAGTATTTTTATGCTTCAAAAGAGAGCCATTCGTTATTTGTTTGGTCTAAATAATAGAGCTCACTGCCAATACTATTTCAAAAAACATGAAATATTAACACTTCCTGCATTATTTATTTTGGAAACGGTATGTTTGCTGAGAAAACATATAAACACCCTCCCAGAAAGGCCACAACATGTATACCCTACCAGAAACTCTAGGCATGATATTTATCTTCCCATTCCTTCCACAGAATTAATAAAAAAATCAATTATTTACAACGCCATAAAACTTTACAACAATCTGCCAGTACATTTAAAATCTATCCCTATGCTTGCACAATTTCGAAAAAACACCAAAGCATACCTCATTGAGAGACCATTTTACAGCGTTAATGATTTTTTTTTTCAGTGAGTAAGTCTCTTTAAATTGTCACTAAACTCGCTTGTTTACTTAAATCTTTTGTGAGTCATGTCCTAACTCATAGCATAGAATTTTGTAAATCATTATATAGGGAAAAGAACTGTCGAACATTCACTTAAAACTTAATTATTTTTGTTAGGTATTGGATTAAAAACAATTTAATTCTTTTTGTATACTACATTCTACACTAGTTCAATATACCTTCTGTTTAACATCTCAATTATTTGTATAACTATAATAACATAGAGTTTAAGGTCGCATAGTTGCAATTTTGATTTCAATGTCATCGAAATTATTCACCTCGTACATGTGTGTTTGTTTACTTTTATAAGGTTATCATGATTCATTTACTGTTTGCAATGTTATGCTATATTCTAACGTGTGTTTTACGATTTGGTAAATTGATAATTTACATTTAAAAAAAAAAAAAAAGCACTGACCTGTCGAAATTATTTTCGATTAATGTTTTGATATGTCTTATTTTTAGGTATATTTTGCTTTGTCCATAAAATTGTAGAATTTTTCTGCGGCAATAAAGCATACTTTTGTTTGTTGTTTGTTGTTTAAACTATTTGGACAGTGGGAGCTTTCACAGAAAGGAATCAAGGCATATTCAGTAAGTCTAGCGTCGATTTTCAAAACATATGGAAGCCGCTTCTAGCTAAAACTGACCGCCTATAGCTTCACGGTTCAGGTAACCAAGGGGCTGAGACTTCAAGACTAGTATATAAGCCGTAGCTTTAGAAATATCATTTGGTTTACACTTGAAATTGGAAATAGTCACAATTCGAAACGTTGCGAAACTGAATTAATAAAGACAATGTCCGACAAAACGAGTTTAATGGTCCAATTAAAATAATGTGCATGGCGTTTGATGGTACAAACGCCATTAATATTTCTCCGAGGGTATAAACCAATATATAAATTATCCTACGCCGTTGCTCTTTTAAATCTATCGTGTTAGAGTTAAATTTTTCAAGTTTCAACGACTAATGGACCGTGTAATGTTCATGCTATGCACTCTTCTTCCAAGATTAATAGTCCAACTACAACTCACTATTCCTTTTCTATGCCTTCATCGTTCAGTGAAAAGATTAATAACTTTATTAAACGCTAGCAACCTCAACTAATATATATTCATGGGAAATTTTGATCTAAATAAAGCAAGTTGAACGTTGATAAATTTAATTTAATATTTTCTAATTTATTGGAGCAAAAAGAAAAGCATTTTTGTGACTATAGATTAATTATACGGCGGTAATTTGGAAAATTTAATAACTCGTTAAAATTTGTAAAGTAATTGTTATTATAAAAATTTAAAATATCTTAACTCGTATTATTATTGCTTGGAACCAAATTGATAAACAAGTTATTTAGGTTATCGGGATTATTAAGATGCAGGGGCAAAACATTGCTTCTATTTTTTACAAAATTAACATTTTTTTAGTTCTGACTATTTTCCCCTACAAATACAATTTTGAAATTTATTGTTAGGATCTTATTTCAAAATACTATAGTTTCTCAGTTGTTTATAGGAATCATAATGAATTTGATTTCTTGTTTGTTTATTTTTTGTGGTCTGTTTTAATGTTTTCAGTAATCCAAGGAGCGCATAATAGTAACAAATGTGTTGTATTTAATATATGTATGTACAAGATTAGAAAAATATATTTTTCCAGGTACAAGACAGGTGCAGTCTAGCTTTATTATCTATTCTACTTGGAAGTGCTGTAGTAAGTAAACACACAATAGTTACGTTTGTGATGTTCGTTTTTTCAAAAATCCACGCAGAAACTCTTTGAACTTACTCTCAAACTTGTTTTTTTAGAAATTTAATTCCGACTTTCAAGAATAGCAGGTAATTACTAAGTTAACATTATATGGTTCCCTAGCTTTTTATAGTAAATTAGTAGATAATTCTTGATGTAAATAGATAAAACATGAGAACTGACAATAGTTGCAAAATTCCATAATTATCAGTGTAGACAAAATTCGGCAGCAAAAGATAAAGTTTGGTAAAAATGCAATCTAAGTTAAGTTGGATAATTATCATTAAATAATATAGTACGGTATAAAAAGATAAAGTCTGCGAAATGTCTAACACTGCACTATTTCGTATTTTATCGGTAAACGGTGGTTCTCTTCAGTGGCGGACCAAGGTGGCTTGTCTGGGAACATGTAACTCCTCCCCTGCAAGATGGAACCTTAGGGCTGGAATGGCTAGGGCTAAGGTGACTCCTCCATCTCTATGTTTTCTTCTTTGGGCTTCTTAAGCAGCAAAGGATGTGGATATGGATAACAAGTTCTGTAGTACCATGTTATCCCCAAAAGTATAACGATTGAGATTACAGCATATATTAGTACGTGTATCCAGATAGGCCAATTTTTGTTTTTTCAATTTGGAATAATAATTTGTTATTGTGCGTTGACTTTAGTTGTTAAGTGTCTGATTTCCTCTAGGTCCAGGTTGACTAGTTTCACTTTTCTGGACTGTTCTGGCAGCAATAAAATGTTCAGTCGTGGTAATTGAACTAGAATGGCTGGAGAAGACTTCTTGATTTCCAGCGACAAATTTTTCTTGGTCAATGGAAATAAAACATTTTTCTGGAATAGTGAACAAGTAACTTCCAGGTTCCATAGAACGGCTTTCAGTGACAGCTATTTTCCTAGGGGTTGTGAACAGAACATTGTGTGGGGTCACTTGGTTGGCGATTGGTTTGCTGAGGTGAACAGGTATAGTAGAACAATTCGCTGGCTTGTTCTTTTTGATTATGCTGACAACACAGTCTTCTTCAGCTTGAAGATGGTTTTGATATTGATATAACTCATTTCTCTCAGTTAGGACAAAGTAAGATTTTTGAGGGGGTATTATTTTGTTTTCTATTGGGATTGGATAAATAAAGTATATTTTAAAAGTAGTAGTTTTTAAAATAGGGAAATGAACTAGAAAAATTATTTTATTTTCATCAAATATTAATTGAATGCCAAAAAAAGAATAGAAGCTGTGGTGATTTTTAAAATGAATAACTGATTCTAAGGATAAATATCTTTAACCTTTTCAATTATAGTATTTAGCTTGTCTAATGATAGGAATATTGGATGTATTTTATCAAAACTTGCAAATGTAATAGCATTTGTAACTTGAGTTAATTGGATTTGTAGAATTAACAAAGAGTTTATAATAAGGTTTAAAGCATTTATTTCGTCAGACAAGTCATTAATAGCCTGTTCAATAAGTATCATGTTTGATTTTATTTCAGAAAAACTGTCATTTATTTTTCCCATAATTTCCATAGCAAGAGATATTTGCTCATTAATTTAATTTTTCAGTAAATGATTACTTTTCTTAAGACGTTTTAAAATCAATACAATTCTTTTTCCATCATCAGAATCGAATGTTCCATATAGCCATTTAGATATTTTACCGCCTAGGTTTATTAGTCCACGTTTCTGTCTTTTGTAAAGATAAATACTTTTTAAAGAACGCTTAACCTCTGACAAAAGTGTTCTTGCTTGTTTACTAAATTATATTTTTGAATAACTTTGCTATATGTGCCAATATTTTTATTTGTTGTCAAATTTTCTTCACATTTTCAGCTTTTTCTTTCACTGTGGTTTTTCTTGTTCACTTAATCTAGTTGCCATGCAAGGGATATACGTTCCGTTGATTGACAGGCGTCCCAATTGCAGATATCCAGTCTGTAGCCAGGAAAAAAGAGGAGAGAATGAATATACAGTTCACCTCACTAACACTGGAAGTTGTTTCTTGCTTGAATTTTGAAGTCCCGTTGAAGATTTGGAAATCACCAGAAGTTCGCTTGAAACACTATCCAAAAAGACACTGTGTTGTTGCTGTCTTCTGTACAGGATAAATCCTTTGCCGACTGCGCCAGTTACTTTGTAATGTTCGTTTTTTCAAAAATCTCTGTGAACTTAATAAAATTACTCTTAAACTTGGTTTTTTAGAAACCTAATTCCGACTTTCAAGAATAGCAGGTAATTACTAGGTTAACATTATATGATTCCCTAGCTTTTTATAGTAAATTAGTAGATAATTCTTGATGTAAATAGATAAAACATGAGAACTGACAATAGTTGCTAAATTCCATAATTATCAGTGTAGACAAAATTCGGCAGCAAAAGATAAAGTTTGGTAAAAATGCAATCTAAGTTAAATTGGATAATTATCATTAAATAATATAGTACGGTATAAAAAGATAAAGTCTGAGAAATGTCTAACACTGCACTATTTCGTAGTTTATCAGTAAACGGTGCTTCTCTCCAGTGGCGGACTAAGGTGGCTTGACTGGGAACATGTAACTCAATCACGAGTGAGATGATCCACTCACGAGGATTAAGCCGATTACGCAAATCACGTGAGTAGTGCTCTTTCCAGCAAGTTGTGTGCACTAAGTCGGTAAATTTCTTCAACCGATTTTTATTCCTCCATCTTGGATTCGTACCAAAATTTTATTAGTTGATTTCTACATAATACTTGATTTTTATGCAAAACTTTGTATGATTAAGTACACTGCACAAAACAATTAACGCAACGCCTAAAATTTCGTCTAATTTTGAATGAAAATTTCTCGAGAATGGTTGATCCGATTTTGATGAAGTTTTTATCGAAATTTAGGTTAAATCCTCGTGAATATTCTTTTGATATTAAAATTCAATGTTACTTTGTTCTAGGCAATAATACAGGGTCAAAAAGATAGACATGTTTTATTTACCAAGGTTTAAAACACCCTGTAGAATAAATCACATGGATTCAAGAGATCTAACCAAAAGAATGTTGTAGTCCAGTATGTTTCCAATAAATCGTTTTTTTATTCCCTTCAATAGCACAATTTTTGCCTGAGTTACAGGACTTATTGAAAAGTACTGCATTTACAGTGTTTTAAATGAATTTACCAGTTTATGTTTGAATTGATTCTGTTGAAGACGTTGCCCGGTAACAAGAGAACACAACTTATACCAGATTGACATTTAGACGTCAGTTTCAGTTCGGTTTTAAATTTTTCTTCTTATTGTGTACAGTCATGCCAAGAAAAACTAGAAATTTGACCCGCGACGAGTGTGTAATTGCAAGAACTCTTATAGATGAAGGCTGGAGCTATAGCAGGATAGCGGAACGATTGAATGTTCATAAATCAACTGTACATAGAGTCATACAGAGACACATGGAGACCGATGATCATTCCAGACGGATTGGACAAGGTCGACAGCGTGACCCACCACCAATGAGCGTGAAGACTGATATCTGCGGTTGTCTGCTTTACGACAACGTTTCGTGACGGCAAGGTTTCTGAGGCAGGAAATTCAACACGCGAATGGTCCTCAGGTAAGCACTCAAACAGTGCGGAATCGTTTGAGGGAAGGAAATTTGAGACCACGTGTTCCTGCACGAGGTCCTGCGTTAACAGCAACACATTGGAGAGCCAGGCTAGAATGGGCTAACGAACGTATGAACTGAGCGGAAGCTGATTGGTCGAGAGTGCTGAGAACAGATGAATCGAGATTTTGTCTTTTTAATTGCGATAGACGGGTCCGTGTGTATCGTAGACCAAATGAACGCTATGTACAGGGGAATTTTGTTAATACCGTAATGTTTGGTGGAGGATCAGTAATGGTTTGGGGAGGAGTATCTTTGAGGGGTCCTGGTCGTACGGAGTTAGTTATTGAGGATGGGAATTTGAATGCGGATCGATATATCAACGAAATACTGGACAATCACGTGAGGCCATTTGCACATAATGTTGGAGCGGAGTTTTTATTAATGCATGACAACGCTCGTCCCTATACGGCACGTGTAGTGCAAAATTACGTTAATAATGTTGGGATCGATGTCATGCAATGTCCTGCACGTAGTCCGGTCCTGAACCCAATCGAACATGTTTGGGACTTATTGGGCAGGAAATTAAGGGCTAATGAAAGACACCCAAATAACGTGGAAGAGCTGGGTGAGCTACTCATCGATACTTGGAATGGGCTGGATGAGGTACTCATACGAAATTTAATATTAGGCATGAATAGAAGGTGCGAAGCAGTCAAGAAACAGAGGGGGAAATACGAAATATTAGTTCAATAGTTATAAAGTTTATTTTTGTTCGTTTTAGTGTTTTGTTTTTTTGACTGTCGTGTTCATATCTTAATCTTACCTATTAAAACATGTTTTTCTAACTCCCTGTATTATTGACAAAACTAAACCGATCCTGGCCCTTGATATCACGAAGAAATTTTCGTATAACTAAACTAAAATGTAGAATAGCGCCATGTTCAAATATCCGGTAACCGATGCGTTCGTAATTTAAAAAACAGTATAATTTATTTTTCGTTGCACCCTGTATTATTGACTGAACAAAACTAATATTGAATTTTAGAGATCCAAAAAAAAATCTTCACAACCAAGCTACAAATTACAAACGTCTTCAACAGAATCAATTCAAATAAAAACTGGTAAATTCATTTAAAACACAGTAAATGCAGTACTTTCCAATAAGTCCTCTAACTCAGGCAAAAATTGTGCTATCGAAGCGAATAAAAAAACGATTTATTGGAAACATACTGGGCTACATTATTAGATCTCTTGAATACATCTGATTTATTCTACAGGGTGTTTTAAACTTTGGTAAATAAAACATGTCTTTCTTTTTCACCCTGTATTATTGCCTAGAACAAAGTAACATTGAATTTTAATATCAAAAGAATATTCACGAGGAATTAACCTAAATTTCGATAAAAACTTCATCAAAATCGGATCAACCATTCTCGACAAATTTCCATTCAAAGTTAGACGAAATTTTAGGCGTTGCGTTAATTGTTTTGCGCAGTGTAGTTTGTAAGTAATAGTTTTTTAAGATTTCACCAGGTCGCTATTTTGTTTTGCCATAATTGGATTTTTATCAAATGATTACCATCAGATCCGACAGCATTAAGGAAACATGTTTTTCGACTACGTAAAGGTCTGAAAAGATCACGGAGGATGAGAGAAATCTCATAAAACAATAGAATGAATAATGGACTACAAAATGTTTAGTCAGATGATCAAAATACTAACATCTGGCTACAACGCATTTTAACAAAAAAGTTCTATCCCACAATACTCCAATTTCTCCCCAGTTTTTGGGTGAGAATCTTTTGTTAATTTACCCTGTCCTTAGTACTATTCCTATATCAATATTCAGCTTGCAACTAATTGTTTTGCAAAGAAAGTTCCCCCCTGTTCTTCATCAAACAAAATTACTTAACATTTATTACTTCCAAACTATCCACCTATATTTCAAAGAAGAACCGCCTGAAGTTAAATTAATATAAAATTAGTTTCGAAAGTTTTGACAGCTACATTTATTAAACAATTTTGTTTATACAAGCTCTGTGAAACAAGCCATAGCTCAGAGAGTAATTTAAGTTATTGCAACGAAAATTCTAGTATTTATATGCTCACAATGAAACTTGAGGTAGGTCGATTGAAAAGTTTTAAATTAAAGCTGAAATTCTGCCACATATACTCACTTTATGGACTGAGTTATAATAATAATAATAATAATGATAATAATAATAAACGTCTTTTATTAATAAATTCAACACTTATGTTACAAAACAATATCAAAAACAACGGTAGAACCAAGGCGCAGTCTAGCCTGAGGCTACTCTACTGAACCTTAACTCACCGTGTTACAAAAAATATATAATTGCCTAAATTATATATTATTACAGAGTGCAGATGTCAATCAATGTTACAATAAATTAATTGCTTAAAACAAAATTATAAAAAAAATTAATTAATTCTACAAAACACTATATAAAACAATAAGAATATACGTACAGGGTGATCAGTTAAGGGTAGCGAGCGGCCATATCTCATAAGATATTGGTCGTATAGATTTGAGAAAAAAAAATCATAATAAAAGTCGCCAAGAGAAATTGCTGAAAATTATTTTCGAATTTGTCAAAGGTCCGCTAGAGGGCGTAACAACCAACACCAAGTAGAAAAATGGGGTTTTTATAGAATTTTGCCTAATGACAATATATCGATGATATCATTTTCATATTTAGTGACCATTTCCCTACACTTTTTGTCTAAAATGTTTTGTTCTATATATCAAAATAAAGCGGTGGGAGAAGTTCAATTATTTTTTCAAACAAACCTAGATGTCTCCCGTTTCTTTTGACCGATTTTAGCAAACTTAGGCTCATATGAAAGAGCATAATTTGCACTACAAAACGCTTATTTGGTTTTGAATTTTTGACTTTTGCTGGCGTCGCTAGATGGCGTTAACTGAATTAGTAGCATATTTTTTAGTTTTTTTCAAAAAAAAACAAATGTAATGGTATATTCATTTTTACATATTTTTAAAGGGGATAAATTTCTCTATAATTTAATGAAAATAATTTATCATCTACCTTTTTTTGAACCGTTGATATTGACCAAAATATTATTTTATTTTATTAAAAAATGGCACGCCACTGCTTTTTGTCAAAATAAAAATCATTTTCGTAATCACTTATTAGTTGCTAACAAAAAGAACCTCTTGACTTTTTTTAGTTAGACGAACGGTTTTGGATTGAAAAAATAAGATGTTTAACAACGATAACTATAAGGTTCAAATTTATTTTTAAATATTACATCTCACAATAATAAAATTATTACCTATTATTTTTATCATTAATGATCATTTAATTAGCGAGAGAATGCTTTAGTTCATAATTTATTATTAATAATTATTATTATTTCATAAATTAAATTAAAAATCAGACTTAACTAACATCGCATTTAAGCGAAGCAGGCCATGATCTACGTTAAGAAACAAAACACCAAATTGTCAATCACGTTGATATTCATTTTGATAGTTCCTGCTATTGACATCTAATTTAAGGTTATGTAAAAAGTAGTTTTACAACTAATCATTCCTTTTACGAATGAAGAAGCCTTTGATATCTTGAGAATTTATTTTCAATATTTTGAAAATGCGGCGATTGCTTCTAGGCAGTATGCACTGCGTTATCCCCTCCGAAGACACCATTCGAGAATGGTTTTTCATCGTTTAGCCTTACGTTTAAGGCAACATGGCCAAGTGCAACCAACTCCAACTTTGAGAAGAAATCGTAGAGTAAGAAGAGAAGATAACATTATAAATGTGTTGGCTTATAATCATGCAGACAGATTCTATTCTGAAGTCAGGTAGACCAAGAAAAACAAATGTACGCGCAGACGGGTTGATAAAACACATTTCTGAAAACGATCCGTGGAAGTCAGGTCCTCAGATCAAAGCCGAAATACCTCATGTAAATATTTTTTGTCGAACTGTTCAAAGGAGGTTAGTACAGGCACGGTTATACAGTAGGAGACCAGCAAAAAAAACCCTAATTTCTGCTAGAAATAAAGCTGCTAGGCTTGCATTCGTACGAAGGCATATCAACTGGACTGCTGCTGAATGGAGAAAGGTTCTTTTTGACATGAGACGAGTTAGAAGGCCTATAAACCAGCGTTTCAAGCGTTCCCAAGTATGTAACGCCTGCAGTAAAGCATGGCAAGGGTAGTGTTGTTTTGTGGGCTTGCTTTTCATCTGGGGGGGTTGGTCCTTTACACTTTATCGATGAGATAATGGACAGGTCTAAGTACAGAAACATTATGGAAAACGTGATGCTTCCTTTCGCAGAATGGGAAATGCCCCTAGAGTGGTTCAGGGAGAACAACATTAGAGTTTTAGAGTGGCCTGCGCAATCCCCGGATTTGAACCCGATAGAAAATCTATGGGAAGAAGTAGAACGACGAATACGAACAGAATTGTTTCCTAACAAACAAGCACTGATGAATAAAATATCAGAAGTTTGGAGAAACCTGCCACTTCATATCTTAAAAAATTTAATCAACTCCATTCCCAGAAGATGTGCCAAAGTCATAGCCAACAATGGGTATGCTATTGGTTATTAAACTCGTGAATAATATTAAATATTATTATTGGTATTTTAGAGTGTTTTATAATATTGTTCGTTCCTTGTTTATTTAATTAGTTGACCTTAATAAAAAATGTTGCAATATTTTTGACGCCATTATTTTTTAACAAATTACTCTCAGAATTATTTCCTGAACATACTGCTTTAAATCCTGCTTCAAAAACGTTTTCATTTCATTGTCACAGCCTAGTCTATCAAGGAAACGACTCTAAAACTATAAAGCACCATGAACACTTTCTATTATTTGCAATTTTAAGAATTTATCAATTTGATGCAATACTTATGTCCGCTAGTTTATATATATATATATATATATATATATATATATATATATATATATATATATATATATATATACAGGGTGTCCCAACTAAAAGTATCCACCCCAAATAACAAGTTGCCAAGACAAAAGAAAATTTTGCTTTTGAGGGGGAAACATTTTGCGCCTATTTTCAATTTCGCGACATCACCCTCTGAGCGGGGGTGAGATTCACCCCCAAAATGTTAAAGGGAAAGGGGGGTCGAGTAATACCTTATTTTGAAGGGTTTCCGACCCTGGTTACAACTGCCAAGTTTGAAGCCTCTGCTGTCATTCCCGAAGAAATGGCATTTTGAATTGTCCAAAAAAAAAATTAATAAATTAACTGCAAGAGTTGGCTGCTTTAAATTTAGGGGATGATGCAAGCTAGTGAAAAGATTTTAATAATAATTACTCCGGACGAGAGGAAAATAAAAATAGTAAATGTAAATTAATGGGGAATTTTTGCGTTTAAGAAATGTTTTCTACGACTAAATTATTTTATGAATTGTTCGAAATGTTCGCCATTTACTTCCATGCAGTGATACAGACGAGCCTCGAATTCCTCTCGAACATTTTGAAATGTTTCAGGTGTTAACTGACGGCATTCAGCTACTATTCGCTGTTTTAAATCCTCAAGTGATTCTGGCTGCATCTTAAAAATCTTTGTTTTCAAGTGTCCCCAAAGAAAGAAGTCCAACGGCGTCAAATCAGGTGATCGTGCCGGCCATTCGATGGGACCTCTTCTTCCAATCCAGTGATCGGGAAAAGTATTATCGAGAAAATCTCTTACCGGACGAGCGTAGTGAGGAGGTGCTCCATCTTGTTGAAAGAATATCTGATCTTCAGCTAAATCCTGGTCGTTTTCTAGAATCTCAGTAATCTGCAGATCGATGGCATTTTCAAGTAAATTTAAATAACTTTCACCATTTAAATTGCCTTCTGTGAAAAAAGGTCCTACAACGTGATTGCCTAGAATTCCCGCCCACACGTTTACTTTCAAAGGATGCTGGCTATGGATTTCCCAGAATAAATGTGGATTGCTGTCGCTCCAATACCTGCAGTTGTGACGGTTTACTTCTCCATTTAAGTGGCTTCGTCAGAAAAACAAATATTGTACAATGAAATGGTATGGTTGTTTAATTTTTCAGAAATATTCTCACAAAACTCTACTCTGCGATCAAAGTCATCTTCGTTCATTTCGTGAAGCAATTGATATTTAAAGGGTCGAAACTTATGGGATTTTAGAATCCGGTGAACACTGCTTCGGGAGACTCCTGATATTGCAGCTGTTTCTCTGATGGAGTTACTTGGGACCATAGCAACATGGCCAAGGACTGCAACCTCAACATTTTCATTTCTTATTGGTCTTACTCTTTCATGCCTTTTATTGACAACTGAGCCGGTTTCGAAAAATTTGTTCCACAGTTGTAATACACTTCTATGAGTCAAATAATGTTCGGGATGAGATTCATTTAAGCTTACAGCTGCAGCTCTCGCACAATTATTGTTTCTAATGTAAAGAACAATAATTTCGATTCTCTCTTGTATAGTAAACGTCATAGGCAATTGTTAGAAACTTTCGTCTTTTAACACTTTGAGACAAAATAAATTTTAAATAAAATGCACAAACTGTAATAAACGCATGAATGCTTCTAAATAAACGATAACAATGTGATTTTATTTTGTTTGTTGCTGATGTTTTATGATAACAGTAAGAATGGAATGCTGATTTTTGTTTTAAATATTTGTACAGTGACAATTCGACAAGTTAGCTTAAACGTTTTGGCAACGGTTTGTTTCAATGCAAGGGAGTAAATGGCGAACATTTCGAACAATTCATAAAATAATTTAGTCTTTGTAGAAAACATTTCTTAAACGCAAAAATTCCCCATTAATTTACATTTACTATTTTTATTTTGCTCTCGTCCGGAGTAATTATTATTAAAATCTTTTCACTAGCCTGCATCATACCCTAAATTTAAAGCAGCCAACTCTTGCAGTTAATTTATTAATATTTTTTTTTTCGACAAGCTGCCATTTCTACGGGAATAACAGCAGAGGCTTCAAACTTGGCAGTTGTAACCAGGGTCGGAAACCCTTCAAAATAAGGTATCACTCGACCCCTTTCCATTTAACATTTTGGGGTGAATCTCACCCTCGCTCAGAGGGTGATGTTGCGAAATTGAAAATAGGCGCAAAATATTTCCCCTCAAAAGCAAAATCGACGGGTCCGAGCGTTTTATTTTTTTTTTGTCTTGGCGACTTGTTATTTGGGGTGGATACTTTTAGTTGGGACACCCTGTATATATATATATATATATATATATATATATATATATATATATATAAACTTACTAAAAAAAAACTAATATATGTCTTTGAGAGATAAAATATTTATGATCAAAAAGGTTAAAGAAACATGCATATTCTGTCATTCAGTTAAGAGGAGTAAGTTATGTTACTTTATAAACATACATCTACAATATTAGATTAAAAGAGCTATTATTAGCTAAAAATTGCTGCAACAGAACATATTTATGTGATTATGTGTTGAAATGAAAATAACTAAAAAATAATGAATATATGACTTTTTCCAACTTTTTTAAATACACGTATTTTAAGCTTCGAAATATGAAATAATATATTATACCATACTTGTCCATTAGGTGTGGTTGCAGTACTCGAATGCTGTAACAAGTTTCGAAAAGTCATTTCTTTAGAATACTGTCTAGCCATTATTGGTCCTCCTATAGAACATTTTCTTTATCTTAAAAATAACAGAAACCCAACTCCTCGCTTTTTATAAAACGCCCGTTCTTGTACAGAACGTGACTGAAAATTTGTACCGAAAGTATATTTATACATTGTACAGAATTCTAAAACTTGTTTCTCTCTCTGGAAGAAAGGAGCCTCCCGGGTACAAGCCCGAGGCAGATACCTCATTTCGAGACGTCGACGAGGGCTTGTTTTCTGTAGAAACACAATATTGGATAAAAATATCAGTTTCCACTTTCAGAGCTCGTATTTATAATGTATGACGTTCGCTTATACGCTTTTAAAACAAACTCTTTCGCGGAATAACAAAGAACTCAAAATAAAAAATGATCTGATGGTTGAGACAAATAAAAATGTTGTTGGAAAATACTCTGAGGCTTGTAAGGTAGATTTTAGTATAATATTCTGTTACATAGCTAATAGAAAAGCAAACGGAAACATGATGTTTATTAAATTTAATACAATATTAATTGACAATCTAACAGCAGTTTTAGCTTAGAGATGTTATAGCCTTTGTCTTCCAAAGGCAATTAAGACAGTCTTTTGCTTGCCATTATTGGTTGAAGTAGTATAATAATAATAATAATAGTAATAATAATAATTAAACGTTTATTAACCCAAATAAGGTGTCCCATTTTCGTAGGTTTTACGGGGTTTCCAGCTTATGAGTAGAGATAGAGAGATGCGGTTTTCGCGACACCGTGATACTTTTCGATGAAACTAAAGAGGCCGCAAACAGATTTGCCCTAACCATTTTAGTTTCCGTGCTACAGGGTGATTTTGAAAATTTGTCATTTTCGGACACCCCCTGTAACTCAGCTATCGTAAAATATATTTAAAATGTTTCAACTGGTATTTATAGATTTTTTCACGTAGAATTCAGTGGCGTACTCAGATTTTTGCTGAGAGTCATAGTTTTTGACATATTGGCATAACCTACTATTTTTTAAATGGGAGACCCTCTATATTATTTTTTCATCTTATTCTTCGTGTCGAGAGCTTTTCGAAAACATACCATAAGTCATATTTATTTTCATAAATAACATGAAAAAATGCATTTTTCTTTAAACGGATTTATGGCATAGCAGATAAATCGAAATAAGAGAAGGTGGCTGTGGTAGCCATGGCAACGCCAACAAAAATATGATCAGGCAGCCATTACTGCTGTCATTTTTGGCATTATTGCGTTTAAATTTTTCTTGACGTCTATTATAATTATTGTTTTTAATATGGCTCAGAATCAAAAATTTGAATATTTTGAGAAATATGATATGAACGCGTGTTTTATATTGTCTAATGAAGATGCAGATCAGGCGGCAGAGCTTTATCTGAACAGGTTAGTTCTTTTTTATCTTCCTGCATTTTGACTTTATTGGTTCGCTTTATTTTATCTTAGATATCCCGAGAGAAGACAACCAGAAAAAGGATTTTTCAAAAATTAAAAATAATCTTTGCCAATATGGATCTTTTAACAAGCCTCGATCGCGAACTTACAATAAAGACAACGAAGAATCTGAGGTCAACGTTTTAGCCCTCGTTCAGACAGCTCCTGAAATATCTGGCTGTGTACCGAAAACCAAAGTGCAGAAAATTTTGAAAAAGCACAAATTCAAACCCTATAAATACAAACTTGTGCATCATCTGCATCCTGGTGATGCAGAGCGCAGATTGGAGTTCTGCAATTGGTTTATAAATATGAAGGCAGAAGATATCGATTTTGAAAAAAG
>JAUTXW010000581.1:0-225000 GCA_030620095.1 Kuschelorhynchus macadamiae | reverse complement strand
ATATATATTATATATATATATATATATATATATAGCAGATTATGTAGAATAGCAAAATATATAATTTCTGCAGGTGCAAAACGGCTTACAAGAAGAATTGCTTTCGATTATGTCACAGGGTACCCTCCTGCTCTTGTTTATAGATAGGATTACATCTGGAGTCTATTATGAGAACCTTAGTTAATGAATGAACCCAGAAATTAAGTGGGTAATTTTTCCTCCCACCTTCCCTACGGCCCTGTACCAACTTAAAGGAAAACAATATTTCTACATTTATTGAAAACGAAACTAAAAACTCAGTGTTAATAGATGACTGTGGCCTTAACAAAATATGTTTTTTAAAACTTTATAGGTTCACTTTAAATTTTACTTTAGAACATTTAAAATAATCTTTTAACAACAAATATACCCGAATATGTTCTAAAAGAACCTTACAAATATGGGGAATTATTTACTTAAATAAAAATTGAAAAACGATAAAATATATAACTGTCATTTGAATTCTTACAGCTGTTGAAAACGCATGACACCTTACATCTTGTTTTATCTTGTTTAGCCTCTAGAATACTTCTAAACATTTACAGAAGCCACGAATAAGAGTATCCTCAATACCTTAGTTGTATAGTTGAGCTGCTGCTAATGAGGTTATTTTGATGTGTCACTCTAAAGCAAAATAGTGCTGTATGCTGATAATCCAATTTTCTCCTTATTGAATAAGAATGATTGAATTGGAAATATAAATTATCTTCCCCCGACACATAAAGTAATAAATCATATCAACTCAATTTCTAAATTTATTTGCGGGATTGGGTTGGTATGTTGTTCGCGATAGAGAAAGTATATTTACAGGTTGTATATTACATTAAAATAAACAGTTAAATCTTGGTGTGTTTCTTTAAATGTATTAAATGTAAATTATGTATGTAAATAACTAAATGGCTTTGTAAAAATAATCGCTTCAAATATAAATTTCTTCTTTAGCTGCCTATCCGATACAATTCCACGTTGGAGATTACATTTATGTAAGCCTGTTTATTCTCGCAAAGTTTTTTGGCCAGGTATATTTGCTGTAATACACTGCTGAAACTTCGAAGTATAAGCCCTATAAGGAGAGCCTCCGCATACCGTCTTATACAGGGTATTATATAAAACACTGTAATTTTTTAAAAAGTTTATTCGACCAGAACTCTTACTGTTGGAGGTTTCCTTCTCTTTTCTACAACCAAAATAATCTAGAGCTAATAACAAAAAAAAAATAATTTCCAGCGGTTTTGACATTTTTTCTTCCTTTCCGACATAGAGGGATTTTTAGAAAAATTTTTGTTTTTAAAAAATTTTGTGCTGAACAAAGCCCACTTATAGCAATCAGATCCAGTATGATCTGTCAGATACTAAACAGGGTTGACCCCCTCAAGTATTCCATCATGAAACATTGTATAAAGGGTGCATCAAAAACTCTAATTGTAACAATGATGAATTTCTGCTCCGCAAGGTAGGTAGTATTTCAGACCGTTATTATTGGGAAAAAGAGAATTGTCTCAATAATAAAAGGCGATTTTAATTTTTTTATTAAAAAAATCTGTTTTAAATTAATGGCAATATCTCCAAACGAACTAGAGCAGATTTCAAATGTAAAAAAAAACTGTTTCGATAGAAATGTCCATTACTACTAAAATAAGCATAAGAAGGAACATCGAATTCAACAGTGATGAAAAAAAAACAAACCCATGAATCACTATTTATCGTCCGCCTCTTATGTTATACCTGTATACAATATTCATGTTGAAAAATTGAAGGGTTACCAACCTTGTTCATAATCTGATAGATATACCTCTGATTAATGTGTGCAAGTGGGCTTTGTTCAGCAGATTATTTTTAAAAAGTTAATTTTTCGAAAAAACCACGTATGTCAGAAACGAAGTAAAAATTTTAAAATCGCTAGCAATTGTTTTTTCGTACCTGGTATTTGGTACCTAGCTCTAGATCATTTTGGTTGCACAAAGAGAAAAAGAAATCTTCCATAGTAAGAATTCTGGCCGAACAAACTTTTAAAAAAATGGCAGGTTTTTACATAACCCCCTGTATATGATGTCCAAAGGCTGTCCTTATTGGGCTGCATTATATAGATATTTATCAAACAAAAGACAAAAACCGCAACTCAAAATCTTTATCCGTATTGAAAATATTTCATTTTGAATTTCCAGTAAAATTTGTCTTTCTCATCAAGCAGGATTGTACCCAGGGAGATCTGAAGTAACAGATTGCTCGATATGACAAAATTGATTTTAATATCTATTCTCCGCATTATCATCTAGTATCTCGCCATGTTTGGACCCTCTTTCGTTTCTCCCTCCTTCAAAAAATTTAGCTGATAGCTTTTTCTTAAGCCCCTTTAGCAACACTGAACTATTGAAGGTAATACATAATATCAAAAGTAAATCTTCGTGTAGCACTGATGGCCTATCAATTAGAATATTCCTGAACTTGCCACTCCCAGTCATAGAGGCCCTTACAACATTAATAAATGAGTCCTTTATAAAAGGTGTATTCCCTGATTGCCTTAAAACAGCTATAATTATTCCACTTCATAAAGGCGGCGAAAAAACTAACTCTTGCAATTATCGCCCAATTGCACTACTACCAGTGCTATCAAAAATCATCGAAAGGCTACTGAAGAACCGTCTTATGCCATTTCTCCTGAAACATCAGATAATATCCCCGGAGCAGTTCGGATTTCTACCCAACAAGTGCACCAGTGACGCCATGTTCACGTTGCTTAGAGGCGTCTACTTATCTCTCAATAACAACCACCCAACTGCCTCAGTTTTTTGTGACTATGCGAAAGCCTTTGATTGTGTTAGTCATGAAATTCTGATAAACAAACTACATTTTTATGGAATTCGTGGTACTTCTTTAAATTGGTTCAAATCTTATCTTGGAAAAAGGCAACAACTTGTAAGGGCTAATGGTTCCGATTCTGATTGTAAGTTGATTACAAGTGGAGTCCCTCAAGGTTCAGTCTTGGGACCTATTCTTTTTTTGTTATACATTAATGATATCACGAACCTTAAAATTAATGGAAGAATCTCCCTTTTTGCTGATGACACAAGCATAACATGGAGTGATTTTGATACAACGTCTTTACACTCTAGTATCTCCAAAGACTTGGTTATAATTAAGGCTTGGTCCGATTCCAATATGCTTTGTTTTAACGTCGATAAAACGGTGGCGTTATCTTATAAGGGAACTTTACAACCACTTCAGGTACATAACAGCAATATTGAATACGTAGAGTCGGTTAAATTCCTGGGTTTAAATATAAATAGCAACCTAAAATGGTCTAATCATATTGACACCTTAACTAAAAAACTTTCTACCGCCTGCTTCGCCATTCGATCAGTTTCAAAAGAACTAGACGTTCCTTCTGCCAGACTTACTTATTTCTCTTTATTTGAATCCCACCTCCGCTATGGCCTTCCCTTTTGGGGCTGCTGTACCACCGAGTAATTTCGTAGTATTTTTATGCTTCAAAAGAGAGCCATTCGTTATTTGTTTGGTCTAAATAATAGAGCTCACTGCCAATACTATTTCAAAAAACATGAAATATTAACACTTCCTGCATTATTTATTTTGGAAACGGTATGTTTGCTGAGAAAACATATAAACACCCTCCCAGAAAGGCCACAACATGTATACCCTACCAGAAACTCTAGGCATGATATTTATCTTCCCATTCCTTCCACAGAATTAATAAAAAAATCAATTATTTACAACGCCATAAAACTTTACAACAATCTGCCAGTACATTTAAAATCTATCCCTATGCTTGCACAATTTCGAAAAAACACCAAAGCATACCTCATTGAGAGACCATTTTACAGCGTTAATGATTTTTTTTTCAGTGAGTAAGTCTCTTTAAATTGTCACTAAACTCGCTTGTTTACTTAAATCTTTTGTGAGTCATGTCCTAACTCATAGCATAGAATTTTGTAAATCATTATATAGGGAAAAGAACTGTCGAACATTCACTTAAAACTTAATTATTTTTGTTAGGTATTGGATTAAAAACAATTTAATTCTTTTTGTATACTACATTCTACACTAGTTCAATATACCTTCTGTTTAACATCACAATTATTTGTATAACTATAATAACACAGAGTTTAAGGTCGCATAGTTGCAATTTTGATTTCAATGTCATCGAAATTATTCACCTCGTACATGTGTGTTTGTTTACTTTTATAAGGTTATCATGATTCATTTACTGTTTGCAATGTTATGCTATATTCTAACGTGTGTTTTACGATTTGGTAAAATGATAATTTACATTTTAAAAAAAAAAAAGCACTGACCTGTCGAAATTATTTTCGATTAATGTTTTGATATGTCTTATTTTTAGGTATATTTTGCTTTGTCCATAAAATTGTAGAATTTTTCTGCGGCAATAAAGCATACTTTTGTTTGTTTGTTATGGTGCTGGTGCATATTTTGTTAAAATAGCTATAGTTCTGCAGCCGGAAACCACCCAATAGGTAGCGCTAAGTCTTACACATAGCATGTAGTACTGTTCCAGTACTAGTTCTATATATATAATTTATTTATTTATATATATATATATATATATATATATATATATATATATATATATATATATATAATATATATATAGGTATATATATATATATATATATATATATATATATATATATATATATATATAATATTTATATATAGGTATATATATATATATACATATATATATATATATATATGTATATATATATATATATATATATATATTGTGATCTAAACAAATACTAAATGAGATGTCAAAAAAAACCAAGCCAGTCAAATTAAATAACTTCTTAACATATTTCTGTTAATCCGGCTATTAACTCTACAAAGTAAATAGTCGCTAATAATAAATCTATTAGACATTTTTTAACTTAGATTTTAAAAAAATTCGTTGGAGGAATCCTTAATTTTATTTTTTAAGTTATTATACAATTTT
Organism: Kuschelorhynchus macadamiae; assembly: GCA_030620095.1. NCBI lineage: Eukaryota > Metazoa > Arthropoda > Insecta > Coleoptera > Curculionidae > Kuschelorhynchus > Kuschelorhynchus macadamiae. The sequence continues at coordinate 219,989 of JAUTXW010000581.1, read as the reverse complement.
AAACACATATAATAAGGACTTTTTCAAACAAAGAAAGCCCATCTATGGGTTAGTTATATATGAGGAGGTACGAGAACTGTCGTTATGACATCTAGTTGTGTTAAATTAAACAAAAATATACATGCCGTACATTATTAATATTCCTTTCAATTTAAAAATATTTCTGCATGAATGTAAATATGACATTTTATACATAACCCTTAATACTCGTTTTTATATGGTAAATATGTTTCGAACTCGACGCCCAGTATGTTATACCATACGCCACAAAAAAAATGAAACTTAACAAAATACAGTACTCTCACTGCTTATTCATCAAGGTATCTTAAAACTAGTAGTATATAGTAACATACCTTATTTTGTGATGGGGTGTGGGGGTAAGTGCCCACTGCAAATGAATAAAAATTGTACTAACCAGCCATGATCAAGAGGCTAGTTCTCATTAGAAAGCGGCTACTTAAAATAAAAAAAATATTATTCAATCTCTTACCTAAGCATATTAGATGTATTGCATACCTAGTATTCGTGCCAGAATTCGTTCCTGTTCGCTTTGGTGAAGATTTATGTACCTTATGATAATATCAAGTTATCCAAGAATGAAAATAAATGTTTCATCACATCTCTGTAGATGCAGGTGTAGAGGTGTCTTAGTTTTAATAAAATCTAAGAAGAAAGTCGACCGCTTTTTACCTAAATTGAATGATATCAAAAAAGTTGTTGCGTTGTGTTAGTATAAGAGGAAGCTTTTCACGTCGAACAATTTCTCTTCTGTGGACCCATTTGACATTTGCATAACTTCCAAATGTTCAGAGGCAGCCCTAAATTTACAAACATCAATAAAATAAAAGCCGAGTACTAATTTAAAATTTTAACAGGCATGTAAAAATCGGCATTTTCGTAATGGACTTCCCTTAATGCATGCCTTAATTTGAAAGTTAAATAATATTATCTGATAAGCTGAAAATTTTCTGTAGACTTTATTAAATATTTACGATCTTCTGTGCAATGTAAATTATCTCAAACTGACATGAAGGCATTGAATTTAAAGGTAGTTTGAATATTTTTCTATATCCAGCATATATAAGAAAGTAATAAAAGGTAAAACTGGGCTAACATCTGACTTTGATGTATGTGTTATTAGTGGGATTGAAAAAAAAATAAATATTTCATATTTACATATTTTTTATCTATTTAAAATATTATTAATATAAGCTTTGTTCGTAAAAACCAACAAGTACATTTTTATTCGAAATGTTCATTTATCTAATAACTAGACTAGATATGCGGGTGACTTTCTGAAGAAATCTTATGGCAAATTAACAGACTACGGGAAAACCATAAGTTAACTAACCAAAGCAGTATCACATATCGAGAATAATCTGAATGAAGCTAGAGGTCCCAATTAACTTCATTCCGCCAAAAGTCAACGATTCGTGATAAAAGATCTTAAACAGTACTAGAATATAGTTATTCGATCAACCATTTGAAATGGTTGATAATCAAACAATTTAAGGAAGAAACTTTCTCAAAATTTGTATTCTTCCCGATAAGTTATAAGAAAATTTAAGGGAAAAATAAACACTCTCAATAGTTTAAGTTTATATATATATATATATATATATATAGTTTATTATATATATATATATATATATATATATATATATATATAGTTTATATATATATATATATATATATATATATATATATATATATATATATATATATATATATATATATATATATATATATATATATATATATATATATATATATATATATATATATATATATATATATATATATATATATATATATATATATATATATATATATATATATATATATATATATATATATATATATTATATCATAAGAATATATATAATATCTGATATCATATTATACTGGGTTCCAGGTATTATATTATACACTACCTATTTTGAAATCGAAATAAGTACGATATAAGTCAGTACGTTTTTCTTTAGATCATTATCTTCCATGGATTTTAATGTTATTAATCGAGTAGGCGCTTGTCACAAAACTAGGAAAAAATTGATTTTCATAGAACGGCATTTTTCTAATAAATTAGTTAATTGTCATTAAGTTTTGATTCATAAATTAAACGTTTACTTTTAATCCTCATGGATTACTGAGTTCAACGAGTTTTTTTTGGAGCATTATTTCCAACGTTATCAGCTGTCTAAAAACAGTAAATACAAAGTTTTTGCTCTAAACAATACGGTAGAGGGGTAGCCTTAAACAAATTGAATAACATGATGTAAGTGTAGCAAACAATGCTACTATGAGGTATATTCGATTACAGCTAAAGTAACGAAGAAATAATAACAGCCGACTTAATCAAGAGACTTCTAAATCATGCATGGAACTATTGTGTCGCAAAAACCTACTGCCTAGATTAGTTCGATAAACATTTATATCACTTAAACTATCGCTACAGTTTACGAAACTTAACAGAAGTAAGCAACTGGAGAGCCACACAAAACTTACTTTAAAGGTGAATATAAAACACCAAACCCAAATAGTTGTAAAAATATGCAAAAGATGCCGAGAATATATTTTGATAACCGTAAGTCAAAAACATGTAGCGAAAATTGCTTTAATTAAAAAAAAGGAAAGTTGATTGTCGGATTTAAAGACTTGAAGTATAGGAGAAGAAGCAAGAGTCGATGACGCAAAATTCCTTGTGACTAGCCCGTGTTTGCACAGAATCAAGGATGCTAAGGGTTTAAGAGGAGGCTGCTCCCTATATATGTGAGCAACACTCAAGACTGATTTGCGAAGTGTATAGGATATATAAGTTGGCAGAAGAAAAGTATTTTCGAAGTCGAAAAAGGAAACCCAATTACTTCGTGGCTGCTCTGGCAATTGATTGATGTGATCATGTCAGCGAACATCTGAAAAGTAATACCAACTAAGCTAAAGGAATAGTTTTTTTTTATGAAAGAAACATGAAATTTGGAAAAAATTGCAGTATATTGCTTTACCATTCTTTTTATGAATTAGGATAGGTAAATCAAAATCCATTTCAAAGCGCTTATAAAGCATAATAGTCCCTCATTTGTGGAAAACCACACTTAAATAAATTTTAATTTTTTTAAGATATTCAAGTTTAAAAATAACCCAAAAAATTCCCTTTCCTTTCAAAGTTCCAGCTCTCTAGTGAAAACAAAATTTTGAAATTTTGCTGAGGGACATTTCAGAAACTGATTATAAAGTCACTCATTTTTGGGCATATTTCCTGATTGGTATTTAAAATTGATTTGAAATTAGAACTATTAAAAATCCCTTTGAACATGGTTGCATTTTGTAAGTATCATTTAATTCTGCAGTAAAATTTATTAGTTATTTAAATATTCCTTCTTTCAGAGCTAAATCAAGAGCAATTCAGAATTTTACACATCTAACATATGTTTAGAATACCGGGGTTTTTCTCCACTTTCTTATTATATACAACAATAATTTCGCAACATGCAAAACACAATTGTAACAAAATACTTACCTTAACCTGCAAGAATTAATGTGGTTGTGAGATGACACGTGTTTCCACAATTTAGCCGAAACGTGATGTAAATCATTTATTCCTTTGCTTGCCCAGTTAAGGCCCACTCGTGATTCGGCTTTATAAAATAATATGGAAAACCGAGCAATAAATTTGTAACTGCACAGCCATATAATCAATCTCTTTTGAAAAACGATGGTTAAACTGCCTGTTTTGTGCATTTCGTTCACTGGCTTGAGTTAACTTTAATTCCAGGAAAGTTTGTCCATTAAATATGTATTAAATAAAAGCATAGCAAATCAGTTTCGGCTTTAGCCATCTTCAGTGCTACCTACAAGCAAGGAAATAACTTTCTCTAATTTATTGCATCAACAAATATGGACCAGATAGTTCGAAAACCGAACTCGAAATCAAGTTTCTACCCTAACGCAGTGCGCCACTCAGCTACCCAAAACACATAAATTACGAGCTAAAATATTTTTTCCGTTAAGAAAGTGCAACAAAGCTCTCTCGTATTATTCGTATTATATCGGATGCCATTCGATATGTTATTAGTACGCTGAAGTGTCCTAACCATATGTTTGAATATTCTCTCGAGTCAACATAGTTGACTGGAAATTTGTTATGTTAATAACAGTAATTCATAAGATTTAAAACCACGTATTAAAGAATTCATTCTCAGAGGAAGCAATATAATAACATTAATTGAAAAAAAAAGTTTTTGTTTATCTAAGATAACCAATATCTTCAGGAAAGTTTTATAATGCCAGTATATGCTAATTCAATGACTTGTCTCAGAAGTAAAACTACATTATTTAGCAAACATTCATACTATGATATAAAAAACGACAATTTTATAAATAAATATTAAAACAAAATTAAAACTTACGAACTAGTCCATGGAAATTATTACCATGTTTACGCTCAGCCTAGTGTTCATCTAAGCCAGGTGCCAAATTTTTGCGAATATTAATAATTTAATACTAATATTAATACTTTTTGGTTGCAATTTTAATAAATAATATTGAGCTTATTTATGCCACCTTTGTAGTCAATTGCTTTATTATTCTTGTAAAAATATCAAATATCCTTTCTTTTAGATGCATTCCAAAAGAGCAAGATCCATGCGCGATGAGTCTATGTGAACAACGCTGTTCTGTGTATCTTCAACGTGTCATTTGTACCTGCTATGAAGGCTATATATTCAGCCCCGAAAATCAAAGGCGAGGAACTAAACCTGTATGTGTTGGTAAGAAAAATATATATATTATTATATATAATATATAAAAAATAACAATGTATTAATGTTCATAAGTTTTTCTATTAACTATTAATCAGTTGTAAATAACCTACACTGCACAAGTGGCCGGATTATAGCTGTGTTTGCTAGATAACATTGAAGTAGAACCAGTGCTATTTACTTATATAATTTATAGTAACAAAATATGTCTCAGTTTTTTTTTATTTATAAATTATTAAAATAATCAAAATATAAATAAAGTTTGAAGATATTGTTAATAGACGCAACTGAGATTATGAGGCGATGAAGCAAATAATCGAAATTAGTTTTATAGACCACATTTTTTAAGGCGTCACCACAAAAAGTAATCGAGGGTCGTCAAGTCCGAAGCCGGAGGTGGCTGCTCTATTGTACCCCTACGTCCAATCCATCTTCCAAAAAAAATATTGTCTAAATCTTCCCGAACATTCCGAGCAAAATGATATGGAGTACCATCCTGCTTTTTCTCCATCCTTATTTCATCATTTGGTGCACCATTACGTAAAAAAAAGCTTTTGGGGAAATTGGGCATCGTTTTTACATATCCAGTCTGGATTTTCCTGACCCAATATCGACAATTAGGCCTGTTAACTTTTCTATTCAAAAAAAAGTTGCTTCGACAGAAAAAATAATATAGCTGACAAAATTTAGATTCATCATGATTTCACAACATTCCAAGCCCCTATCGTGATCATCTTTCTTGCACCAAAGTTATTTTGTATGCATGAAACTTTCCGGCCTACGGACATGTTTGAGACGTGATTTTCATTTCCTAGTGTTCTGGTAGAAAGGTGCGGATTTTCTTCTAAATTGATTAAAACATTCAGAGCCTTAATAAAAATGTTACAAACATGTTGCAAGTTTCGCATTCTATCCCCTTAGCCCAGTATAATTAAAATTTCAATTCTTTGGGTTTCAGTTAAACGATCCATTTTTGTAAATTTGCAAAACTGGCATTGTCAAACATATCAGGTAATCTTTTGTGTGTAGATATTTTAATAAAAGGTAATACATAAAACTATGGGCACTAGACATTTGTTTTCGCAAAAAAATGTTTTTCTTTATATAAAGTGCTCTTAATAAAAAGTATTGAGAATTTTACCCAAATTTTAAATAATAATATAATATAGGGTGTTCCATTAAAAAAATTTCATTTATAACGCACACTTGGCAGTAATGCCGAATTCGACATTGGATCCGGCTTAATTTCATAAGTAAATATATATATATATATATATATATATATATATATATATATATATATATATATATATATATATATATTTGGTGTGTTGATAGGGTTGAATATTGTGAACATTCGTAACATAAAAACAATTAAATATCTTTTCCGGTTTCCCCGGAAATAACCGCGAATTCCTTATTTTAAATGGAACACATCCTGTATAATTTATGCTTTTTGAACTCTCTTGGCAATTCTAAACAACTTTTGTATAATATAACTTATGTCTAAAATGTATAGTTTTCCAAATAGGAAAAAATAGCCACTTAAAAATGTGCCATAATTCCCACTTATTTGTATTTTATGGAAAAACGGAGTAGGCCAAGATAAAAACAGTCACGGTTATTTACTCTTTATTCAACAAAATGTCAAAAAAGAAAATGTTCCGAGTTTTAAAAAAATGTGTGTGTGCAAATCGATTTTTCAAGTTTTGATCAGACCCTGTACCATAACGGGTCAACTGACTGGAACAAAACCATCACTACCCAATGCTACTTATTTATCGTTTATCCACATATGACAGATTTAACTTCCATCCCTATTTTCATGTTGTTAATGCTCATCTAAAGCGAAATCAATATTACCAGCACTTATTTAATTATACCACCAGCAAAGCTGACTATGGATTCAAAATAATCTATTGTTTAAAGGAATCCTCTTTTAATTCATTTAAATTTTAATAAAGAAACGAATATGATAAAGTGAAAACAAATGAACTTTATTATACCTAGAGATGATTAATATTAACTAATAATAAAAGAAATAGAGAAAAGAACGTACTTAATCATAATTAAGATTTTCAAAAACACGACCTTCTTGTTCTATACAGAGGTCTCACATTTTTCAGTAATTTTCCGTATTACATTTTCTTTTTGAGTTATAATAATATTATTAATAGCACTAATAATTCGATTTCTTAAAATGTCCAAATTTTGAAGTTGAGTTCCCAAACCTCTCATTTAATTAATTTAGAGAAATTGGACCATTATGGGCCGGTGCACCATCTTGTTGAAAGTAGATGTTGGGAATTTCGGCAAGAGGTAAATTGTTTCTAGAAAGTTGAAATAAGTTTGTGCTATAAAGGCCTCATTAAAAACCACAATTCTCGTTCCTAAAACACCTAGCCACATATTAACACCAAAGCGTTCTTGAAAAGATCCTTCTCTAAATAAATGTTGATTTTCATTTGCCCAATATCTTACGTAGACTCATCCGAAAATAATAATAATCTATTAAAGTTATTATTATGGTTAGAATTTTCCATAAATCATCGTCAATATTCAACTCGTCGAGCAAAGTCATTAACACCCAAGTGTTGGTGGATTTGGTATTTGTAGGGCTTGTACTTATGATTCTTTAAAATGTTCCTAGCACTTTCTCTCCAACAACTCCAACTCAATTTTCAATTTAACGAGTAGAAATACTTGGATCAGCATTCACACTAATAATGAACTTACCTTCATTTTCATTTCTGAGAACTGTTTTCAAATGTTGTACTAGCCATAGAAAATAGGCAAAGCAGGGTTGGTTTCTGTCGGGGTATCGCTCTGCGTAGAATGTTTGTGCCTGCCTTTTATTTTGCAAACACCCGCCATATCTCGTTTCTATTTGTTCCGCCCTTGTAAAACTTGCCATTTTAAAGAGATTATAAAGAACCGTTAGTCTACACTAATATAGACACGAAATAAAGCACGAGAATTTAGCCCACAAGTGATAAAAGTTACTTGTCAAAATTCAATTGTTTTTAAAAACCATAGCAACCTCTATCAAGGCTAATTTGATTATTTTAATTTTAGCAAAACTTTGTTTATAGGTAGTTATCACACTAGGTTAATTATTATTAACTGAACTTTCATAAACAACTGCAAACTTGAAAATTAGGTACCCTATTTTTATGATGTTTATATTTATCCAAAGCGAAACAGTCAGTTGACCCGTTATGGTACAGGGTCTGATCAAAACTTGAAACATCGATTTGCGAAAAACACATTTTGTTTTAACCACGGAACATTTTCTTTTCTGACATTTTGTTGGATGAAGGCTTGAATAAAGAGTAAATAACCGTGAATTTATCCTGGCCGTTTTTCCATAAAATACAATTAAGTGGGAATTAAGGCACATTTTTAAGTGGCTTTATTTGGAAAACTATACATTTTAAACATAGGTTATGTTATACAGAAGTTGTTTAGAATCGTTAAGAGAGTTGAAAAAAAACATAAAATGTATAGGGTGTTTCATTTAAAATAACCAAGTCGCTGTCATATTCAGTTGTTTTTATGTTACAAATGTTCACAATATTCAACCCTCTCAACATACCAAATTCCATATTTTTGTCTCTAGCCGTTTTCAAATGGCGCCCTGGGTAGTAGTTTCGATGTCACCCAGTATATATATATATATATATATATATATATATATATATATATATATATATATATAATAGGAGAATGCGTTGGATGCCTGCAGTACAGTAGCAAGTTGAGCACGTAAATATTGTTATTCTTAGAGAGAGAATGGTGAAACGTTTTTAGGTAATGTGGAGGATTGGATTTGTGTGACTTTGAAAATGGTTTATAGATAAACCAGAAATATTTCCGTATTTATATAACCTGAATCGGTTATAGCTATAGAAGCACTAATTGGTGTATATTTCAATAACTCAATGGTACATATTTACGAGCTAAAATAGAGAATGGTGGCACTGTGCTACTGCACTTAAACGACCGCCCCACAACTTCACTATTTTCAATCAGAGCAACATTACTAACTATTTTTTGAACGTCACTTTCATACGTTCCAAATTCTGGAAATACCGTGACAGTTTTCTTTTAAGAAATTGTACTTAATGCCGTTTCTTTCTGCAAACTGAAATGCCAAATAAAGAAATAGTTTTAATATTCCTTTAAGTTTCTTAAAGAGTAAGTCTAAATTTCCACATTGCTATAATTTATCATATCAATGATTCTGGACATTAAATATGGTCCGACCGTAATTAAAAGACCGTGGATGTTTTTAACCACAAATTTAGTATTTTTTATCAATGGCGCCTGTCGGAATTAAACTAGTTAAACGCGCGTTCAGACAGCATTTAAATTTTTTCTCGACATATAAATCGCAGTTGAATTAAGAGACGATCAAAATTTTATTGGTGGAGTTGTTACAGATAGCTATGTTTAGTTTAGTTGTACGGTACGTTTATGTTATCACTTATACATGCAACATAATTATTACCAATCACATAAAAAGTATTTTATTTTTATTTTGTATTAAAATAAATTAAAAATTGTTATATGGATCACAACAATAGTCCATATTTTGAAATAGACCGTTGTTGGGATGACTTGTTATAACTCTAAATGCATTATTATAGATATGTTAACTGCTGTTAGATTACTTAGAGGATAAATCAGTCAACAAAATAAAAATCAGCAAAAACTTATTAAATCGGACAGAAAAATAATCTGAAAAAAAAATTAAATAGATTTTTATTGTTAGATTTATGCTTTAATAAGTAAGTCACCTAAAAATCATTAAAACTGTAGTATGTTGACTATTTTTAATATTTCTTATATCTTTACCAAAACCCTATTTATTTAAAAAAATTACTATATTTGCTCTGTAATATAGATCCTGTAAGCTTATTTGTATCCAACACAACCTGAAATGGTATATCTGCCGTTGTAACAATAAAAATGTATGTTAAAACGTTATTTATGTTATGTATGGTATGTAGTTGAGTATTAGGTTGTCAATTGTATATGTATAATAGCAGAAATATATAATTTCTGCAGGTGCAAAACGGCCTAAAAGAAGAATTGCTTTCGATTATGTCACACGGTACCCTCCTGCGATCATGATTTCTGGGCCTCTACCCTTATCAGGCAGGCTTGTACCTAGGAAGATCTGAAATAACAGATTGCTCGATATGACAAAATCGAAAACGAAACGTCTATTATACTGAAACAGTAGTACAAGTTAAATGTAACATTTAGCACCACCTATCGGGGCTCAGGTGATTTCCGGCTGCAAACCCGTAGATAATTTAAAAAGCATGCACTAGCACCATCATGCGGAGAGTAGATACTAAAAATCGATAAAAATGCGCTCTCACACGTCTTTATCAAAAGTTCTTGGCCGGAAAAGATATATGTATAATAGCAGAAATATATAATTTCTGCAGGTGCAAAACGGCCTAAAAGAAGAATTGCTTTCGATTATGTCACAGGGTACCCTCCTGCGATCATGATTTCTGGGCCTCTACCCTTATCAGGCAGGCTTGTACCCAGGAAGATCTGAAATAACAGATTGCTCGATATAACAAAATCGAAAACGAAACGTCTATTACACTGAAACAGTACTACAAGTTAAATGTAACATTTAGCACCACCTATCGGGGCTCCGGTGATTTCCAGCTGCAAACCCGTAGATAATTTAAAAAGCATGCACTAGCACCATCATGCGGAGAGTAGATACTAAAATTCGATAAAAATACGCTCTCACACATCTTTATCAAAAGTTCTTGGCAGGAAAAGATATATGTATAATAGCAGGAATATATAATTTCTGCAGGTGCAAAACGGCCTAAAAGAAGAATTGCTTTCGATTATGTCACATGGTACCCTCCTGCGATCATGATTTCTGGGCCTCTACCCTTATCAGGCAGGCTTGTACCCAGGAAGATCTGAAATAACAGATTGCTCGATATGACAAAATCGAAAACTAAACGTCTATTATACTGAAACAGTACTACAAGTTAAATGTAACATTTAGCACCACCTATCGGGGCTCCGGTGATTTTCGGCTGCAAACCCGTAGGTAATTTAAAAAGCATGCACTAGCACCATCATGCGGAGAGTAGATACTAAAATTCGATAAAAATACGCTCTCACACATCTTTATCAAAAGTTCTTGGCAGGAAAAGATATATGTATAATAGCAGGAATATATAATTTCTGCAGGTGCAAAACGGCCTAAAAGAAGAATTGCTTTCGATTATGTCACAGGGTACCCTCCTGCGATCATGATTTCTGGGCCTCTACCCTCATCAGGCAGGCTTGTACCCAGGAAGATCTGAAATAACAGATTGCTCGATATGACAAAATCGAAAACTAAACGTCTATTATACTGAAACAGTACTACAAGTTAAATGTAACATTTAGCAGCACCTATCGGGGCTCCGGTGATTTTCGGCTGCAAACCCGTAGGTAATTTAAAAAGCATGCACTAGCACCATCATGCGGAGAGTAGATACTAAAAATCGATAAAAATGCGCTCTCACACATCTTTATCAAAAGTTCTTGGCCGGAAAAGATATATGTTTAGTAGCAGAAATATATAATATCTGCAGGTGCAAAACGGCCTAAAAGAAGAATTGCTTTCGATTATGTCACAGGGTACCCTCCTGCGATCATGATTTCTGGGCCTCTACCCTCATCAGGCAGGCTTGTACCCAGGAAGATCTGAAATAACAGATTGCTCGATATGACAAAATCGAAAATTAAACGTCTATTATACTGAAACAGTACTACAAGTTAAATGTAACATTTAGCACCACCTATCGGGGCTCCGGTAATTTTCGGCTGCAAACCCGTAGGTTCTTCTTTTAGGCCGTTTTGCACCTGCAGAAATTATATATTCCTGCTATTATACATATATCTTTTCCTGCCAAGAACTTTTGATAAAAATGTGTGAGAGCGTATTTTTATCGAATTTTAGTATCTACTCTCCGCATGATGGTGCCAGTGCATGCTTTTTAAATTACCTTACTCATAAATATATTTTATTTAATCAACATATTCATTCCGGTTACTATGAAAAAATAACTATTTAAGTATTTTAAAATTCACTACCTACATCACCTTAACAATTATAAAATGCAAAGAGTTATTTCATCGTTTTTTAGAGGAAGCATTGCTATTCAGATTTCTCTATTGCCTGCTTTGGGGTATTTTAATTGAGTTGATGTGTACACTAGAGAATATTTTGTTTCTTTCTGCTACGAATGTATGGTGCTACAAAAATATTTTATGATCGGAGAAAATTTTACTAACATTACTTGTTTTTGTAAGAAACAGTTTATCAATTTCCATCGTTTTTCCGTTATGATATTGATACTGATATTTCATCAACACCCATAGGCTACTAAAATGTTTTACTTTAAAAATAACCTTAAGATTTAGTTGGAATTATACTTAATTAACTGTGCTGTGTAAATTGACAGAAAATCTGTTAGATGATTATATTTGAATATAACAGGTCACATCATACAAATTTAGCAATTTTATCTGTATGTTGTTAGTTTTTTGGGGACATTATATTGTGTTTTAAGAGATAAGCATCTCTTAAATCCATGCTGTAATAATATTGATGGAAATATACTGGAAATTCAAGATCCCAATTTTCTGACATATGTTAATTTAATAAGCTAATGAGAGCAGTTACTAACTAAATATATGTTGTAATAGAATAAATGTCTAAAATATAAGTTTTTTATGTTAAAAATGGCGCCCAACGTGGGACACGAAGCCACGACCCTGAGATTAAGAGTCTCATGCTCTACCGACTAAGCTAGCCGGGCTCTATAGATATTTATTTTGTTTTATTAACATTTTGTATTGACAAGATATTATTTGCCACTATTAAGCATCACCACGGCTAGCTGAGTTTTATTTATTTTATTGGACAACATTAATTTAAAGTGCCATCCTGCAATGATTAACTTCTTAAATTAATATTACAACTAGATAAAAAAAAATATCCAAAAGTTTTTTAATTGTACAATTCTGTTGTTGTAGTTATAAAGGATAACAATGGTATTTATATTCTGGTCTTTACACTTCAAGGCTGGTCTACTTAACTTGGGACCAAATAGCCTCAATTTGTCTCCCAGGATTCTCTTCGCCTGTATAGGGTCTGATTAGTGTATTTGTTAGACCTCTGGATCGATTCAGGACTTCACTGATATCTCTGTGGAGTACTCATCAACGACTTGACCAAAGTTTTTCAATTGCTAGCGCCAGATCTCAGGCAAAATTGAGACAAAGCAAAAATGAGACCAGAATGACAACGATTGTAATAAAGTTTATAGTTTAATTTATACAGAACCAACATCACATTTTGACTGTATGCTCATTATGTAATGTTCTAGATTGTTTAAACGATCCAATAAACTCCCAAAAAAATAAATTTGAAAACACGTCAACAGTTTAGCTGTAAAGTAATTAGAATTTAATATTATTAATATTGATTCATGTAAACAATCTGATTCAAAAACAGTTATTTTATTAGAGAATGGCAGTTAATAACAAAATTTGTTAAACTGATTTAGCAAATACCTATTTTAATTACTGAACAAAATCTTATTTTACCGCTACTCAAGAGAGGTTATGAAAATTATAAATTATCAAAAGAATTTTTAATTCATGCTTATGCTGTAATATAAATGGTAAAGCTATTTTACTATTAATTTTTTTTGTTTAATTACTAGAATAGTCTTAATAAACTAATACGAATGTGGAGAACCTAGAAATGTATTCGTACTAAATAAAGTTAATCAAGACCTAAATGGAATTGGATAAATTATTTTTCTTAATTTATATACAAAATTAATCTTAGGTAAATGTAATGATAATTATATATATATATATATATATATATATATATATATATATATATATATATATATATATTTAGGTATGCAAATCTCTAGATAAAATCTCAAATATTTGTATCCAGAGTTAGACAAATATTTTTTATATATATACTACACTATAATAATTATAAAATGGATTTAAAATAACCTCGTCAGGTATTTTAAATTAGGTACAATTTTTTCAAAAATAAACTAAAAAACTTATAGTTTATCAGTTAAGATAACATTCAGATATGTAATTTCTGTAATTCGTTCATTTATAGACCGATATAACAATCTGAAACAAGATACATTTAACGATATGCTGTGAACTTTCCGTTTCCACAGTCAGGATATTCTTATTATATTATATACCCAAAATTTTAATGACTTTACTTCCGAGTTTGCGTGGATTGGTGAGGGCCCTTTTTCTTTTGAAAATTATATATGGATATAGAGTAAAAATTAATATGGTTCTAAAATATGTTTAATACGGAATATTAGATTATTTCCCAAAAAATCAGTTATTGCTTTCCAAAGAAGGAAATTAGAGAATTCACTATATTTTCCATACATTCGGTTATTATCCATAAATTAACCCTTGGAATCCATTTACAAATATGTTCACTAACCTTTATATGTCAATTAAATTACGAAATTAGCTTCAATAAACTTTAAAACCATGAAATATAAGTTCCAAATTCGATATATGAACATGAGAAAGAGAGAATCTAATACATATTAAAATAATCACGTGCACATAACCAGCATATTACAATATTTTAAACTTCAATCGAAAATTAATATAATGACTAAACATCAAATATTTTGTAGGCAATTTACTTTAATTTTTAAATTTCCATGTATTTATATTTACGTAAGGTTTTACAAATTCAAATAATTAATTTGTTGTATAATGGATGGAAAATTTTACCCAAGCTATTAGTTCTATGTATATTCATAAAATTTCACTAGAAATATCCAGACCCATGTGGTCAGCCATGATAGTATTTATCGAACTCCTAATCAAAAACAAGTCCGTCCCCCGTTTCGTCGAAAATTTTCTTGGCGTCTCCTCTCCACTTATATTGTACATCCCAGCCTGTAAATAATTCTAAATTTGGTGAATTTTATACTACTTAAATTATAATAGCAGCATATTCAAATAGAAATTATTTATTTCAGATGAATTTTTATATCTCATTATAAAGGTACTCGTGAGATGATGCCATAATTATAGTATGTACAGAATTCCCTTTCGTAAATTAAAAAGAGTACTGTATTATACATGTGCAGCATGGGTTGTTACAGATTACATATCGTAATTTCTATTAATTTTCCGTAATTTGCAGCATTAGTTATGTGATGGCGCTGTGGATATCATAGATTGTGAATATTAATTTAAATGTAGCAGAATAGACATTTATTCTGTTACAATGTAAGCGAGTAACAAATATAAAATAAAACAAATTTAATAACTTTTAAAAGAAAATTCTTAGTTTAGTTACAATGTCCTTTATTGCCTATGAACTATAAAATAGTTATAAAACCTTAGTAAAAAAAAGCATTTGATAAATGCACTTAAACTAGAGTTTTTTAGTCCTAATTTCTTAAATATTTGGAAAAATTTAAACAACAGGAGTATAAATGTTTAAATGACAAATAAAATCAAAACTTTACAATAGCAATTAAAAATGAGTTAAATAAGTCTAAAAGTTGTCACTGAAATGCTCCTGCAAACAGTAATAAGTTTGCCGGGCTAAAATATCTTTGACATTTTGACGGAACCTCAAGTACGCCAAAGACCTCTGTTCCAAGCTTAATTTATTACAATTATTGAACCCCTCATAAATAGCAAAACACTTAATAACCATGGGTATTGGGATCGGAAGTCGAATATTCATATTCTGGCTTAGCCTGTTGTATGGAACAGAGCTTAACTTCGCAATAAAAATGGATTAACTCCGCATGCATATATATATATATATATATATATATATATATATATATATATATATATATATATATATATATATATATATATATATTGAAAAATGATTTCTTGAACCAATAAAATACATTCTTAAAGTAGAGTTTCTTTGGTATTTGGTCTTTTAATGGAAGGTATTTAAGACATCATATAAGTGTAGAGATTCTTATATATTACCAAACGTTTCGACTAGAATCTAGTCTTCATCAGTGCAACAATTTATTAGTTAAGTTTTTTTTTTGAAAAGTTTAAAATATGTGTCTAGTTCGACTCACCTAATGAAGTAATTACTTAAAAATCCTAGTGGTTTCATCGTTGTGCTCTATTAAAATAATAAAATAACATTTAACACAAGATGTATATAGTTTCAAAACAAAGACGGGCACAGTATTTATAACATAGAACGGACACAGTGCTCACGTGCATTTTAAAATATAAACTGACTAGTCGAATCTCATATTATTCTTATTTCTGCCTTAGCCTTTTTTTTCCTATTAAATATTGATAACGATAACATATACTGGTGGAATAATATATATATTTATTTTGATTTTAGTAGGTGGGGTATTAATTAATAACCTTGTAATAAATTTTACTTAAGTTTTTCATGTCAGATTTGTCATTTATAGAATTTTTATTTTTTTTATGTATAACATTTCTAGGAATTCCCTCTTTCGCTGATTTGGCTCAGTTTTTAAGATTTTTGTTTCTTTAAAATTAAATTTAAAGGAGGTTTGGGTCTCGTGATTTGTTAGGGCTGATTTATTGTTCTTGTCATACTTGTGGCCATTTATGCGATTTTGTAGGTATTGTGTTGTTTGTCCAATGTATACAGACGAGCAGTCAGAGCATGGTATTTCATATATGGTGTGGGTTTTTCGGTTTCTCGGTGTTTTACTTTTAACTGAAGTAAAATATTTTTTGAGAAGATTATGTCCTTTATGGCACACTGAAATTTCATGTTGTTTAAACTATGATTGTAGATTTTCAGACAGTCCCTGTATATATGGAATTGATAAATAATTTTCGTTTTTTTTTTATTTGATTGTTGTAGATCGTTTTTAAGAATTTTTAGCCGGGAGTTAAATAAAGTGTTAATTAATTTTATGGGATAACTGTTTTTAACTAATGTTTCTTTTGCGTTCTTTATAGCATTATTTCTAAATTTTAAGTCGCTTAATTTTATTACTCTGTCTGCTAATCCGATTATAACTGACTTTTTTTGAGATATGGGGTGTTGGGAGAAGTAATTTAAATAACGACCAGACCAAGTTTTTTTGGTATACCGTTCTGTTTGTGTTTTATTATTTTGGTTACGAAGTGTCATGTCTAAAAAATTGATCTTATGGTTGTCTTCTATTTCGATAGTAAATTGTATTTTTTGGTGAAATGAAATGAATGAGTTTTGGAGATAATCGCATTTATTTTTCAGAATTGCACTTAGGCAATCATCAACGTAACGGAGAAAGAAGGGAAGTTTAATTTCAAGATTAGGGATTATTGCTGATTCCAATTCCTCCAATGCCATTTGAGCTATGACATTAGAAATGGGGGAACCCATAGCACAACCCTCAATCTGTCTATAAAATTTTTCCTTGTATATAAAATAGGTAGAGTTAAGCATTAGCTCTATTGCTTTTAAGAATCCTTCCAGGGGGATATCTGTATATTTTTTTATTTGGTCCCATTTCTTTTTTATTAGGTTAAGTGCCATTTCAATTGGGACGTTTGTATATAACGTTACTGCGTCTAGAGAGACTAGAATATAGTCATCTGGTAATATTACTTTATTAATTTTTTCTTTAAAATCCCACGAGTCTTTAATATACGTGCTAGTTTTGTTAACAATGTTTTTCAGAATATTTGTTAGAAATTTCGAAAGATTGTGTAGAGGTGATTGCACACATGAGACTATTGGGCGCTTGGAGTATCCCTCTTTATGTAGTTTTACAAAAGCCTAAACTTAGAGTGTCAATTGCATTATGCAATTGACACTCTAAGTTTAGTCAATCGAACTATCCATAAACAAATTTGCCATGAATAAAAAAGATGAAATAAGAGCAAACTGTAGTAATATGTTAACAAACTCTAAAAATAAATTAAATTCTAAAAAAAATACATATAAACAAAACTCTATTAATAATACTTTAATTAAAAATCTTAAAAAAACCAACACATTTCTGAAACAAAATCCTAATCTTAAAATTCTACGATCCGACAAATCAAATAAAACCGTCATCATGGAAGCACGCGACTATGAAAATAAAATGGAAACCCTTCTAAACGATCAAAACACCTATAAAGAAATAAACCATGATCCAACTTTAATTTTTCAAAAACGAAATAATGAAATAATAAAAAAATGGGAAAATAAATACTACATTTCAAGTAATACTGCTAAAGAATTAAAGCTTCATAACGCACAACCACCCAAGATATACGGGCTGCCCGGCTAAAAATTCTTAAAAACGATCCACAACAATCAAATAAAAAAAACCGAAAATTATTTATCAATTCCATATATACAGGGACTGTCTGAAAATCTACAATCATATTTTAAACAACACGAAATTTCAGTGTGCCATAAAGGACATAATCTTCTTAAAAAAATATTTTAGTTCAGTTAAAAGTAAAACACCGAAAAACCGAAAAACCCACACCATATATGAAATACCATGCTCTGACTGCTCGTCTGTATACATTGGACAAACAACACAATACCTACAAAATCGCATAAATGGCCACAAGTATGACAAGAACAATAAAACCGCCCTAACAAATCACGAGACCCAAACCTCCTATAAATTTAATTTTAAAGAAACAGAAATCTTAAAAACTGAGCCAAATCAGCGAAAGAGGGAATTCCTAGAAATGTTATATATAAAAAAAAATAAAAATTCTATAAATGACAAATCTGACATAAAAAACTTAAGTAAAACTTATTACAACGTTATTAATTAATACCCCACCTACTAAAATCAAAATAAATATATATATTATATAGTTATCAATATTTAATAGGAAAAAAAAGGCTAAGGTAGAAATAAGAATAATATGAGATTCGACTAGTCAGTTTATATTTTAAAATACATGTGAGCACTGTGTCCGTTCTATGTTATAAATACTGTGCCCGTCTTTGTTTTGAAACTATATACATGTTGTGTTAAATGTTATTTTATTATTTTAATAGAGCACAACGATGAAACCACTAGGATTTTTAAGTAATTACTTCATTAGGTGAGTCGAACTAAACACATATTTTAAACTTTTCAAAAAAAAAACTTAACTAATAAATTGTTGTAGCACTGATGAAGACTAGATTCTAGTCGAAACGTTTAATAATATGTAAAAATCTCTACACTTATATGATGTCTTAAATACCTTCCATTAAAGAACCAAATACCCAAGAAACTCTACTAAAAATATATATATATATATATATATATATATATATATATATATATATATATATATATATATATATATATATATATATATATATATATATATATATATATATATATATATATATATATATATATATATATATATATATATATATATATATATATATATATATATATATACTCAATTAGACTCCTAAAATTTGCGGTATGGTGATCGTACTTTCGCGGTGAACTTATAAAATGAGTTCTAGACCCTCTGAATGTAGGATGCTTCAACAACACTTAGAAACGATCTATAGGCGGAATCACAATAATGATAATATCAACCATTCACACAACATTTTTAATTTTTTACATAAAATACTGCCATTGACATGCAACAACTTCATATCTATGAAATATTTCTTTAATAAAGAATTTACGTGACCAGTAAACTTAAGTTTATTATCAATCAGAAGACCTAAAGATTTAACAGAATCTTACTTAGTTAGTGGTATGCCCGCAATCCGCAGGCTTATTATCGAGACCATCTGTTCCCCCTAGAGCCACCGACGTAGATGACCATGAACTTTGTAGGATTAATCATTAGGTTGTGCCTCTTAGAAAACTTGCAGATGCTCCTCAATTTCTCACCGAAAATATATTCAGCTACATAGTGTTCTCACAGTAAAAAACTGAAACCCATCTGTATATCATCGGCGTAGCTTTGGTAGCTACAATATTTAATATTGCGCAGTATGTCAGTCGTGTACACCAAAAAAAAGCAAAAGAAGGCCCAGTATCGATCCCTGAGGAACTCCAGAAGTTATAGGATGCGATTTTGATACAACTCCTCCACGTATCTCTCTGCTATCTGCATTGCAAATAAGACTACCTATCTCTAATCTAGTGTTGTACCTCTGATGCCATAATGTTTTAGCTTTGTGCAAATGAGACCATGATTGATGGTATCAAAAGCCTTCGAGAAGTCCAACAACACAAGTCCCGACACACATCCTTCATCAGCCTTGTCCAAGAATTCGGACAAGTCGGCAGTAGTACCATGACCCTTCCTGATACCTGACTGCAAGGAATAATCCCATTTTCATCACAATAGGTGCTGATATGTTCGTAGACAATTATTTAAAGATCTTGGACATAACCGGCAACATGTCTATTTTACGTAGAGGAAACGCAACAAAAACAGACAGCAATATTTTATCATATGTAATCAGACATGGTCTGAGTTAAATGCGATTGATCTTATGCACTTAATCGATTTCTCAATTTTGTTCTGACCTGTCATTCGAAATGGAAAACGAGTACCATTAGGACCAGGCAGATCCATATAATAAGTTACCATTATGCCACAATTTTTTATTTGAAAAACGGAACAAAAGTACTCATTTATTTTTTAACATTGATAAAATTCAAGTCAAATTTATTTAATTTTGGAGCTACACTTAGCAGCAGGTTCAAAAATTTGACCGTTTCGATTCATTTAAAATACCCTATATATGCTCCTGGCACTACTGGCCATGGGCGTCGTTACGATATTTTTCAAGGGGGGGGGCAAGAACATATTCGATTTAATATACATCTTTTATTAAAAAACATAGTTAACACATTACAGGAACATAATTTTCGAGCGCCCAGCAAAACAAAACGGTTATAAAAAATAGGAACATAACATACTTAAACCTTTAAACTAAATCTCATTGCAAAAAAAACTAAAACAGAATAAATTTTAAATCTAAAGTTTAAAGGATTATAAAATCACATAGGTAAATAATTATTGCACTGAAAAGTTCTTTAACTAGTTTTTTAAGAAAATAGAAATTTTAAATTTCTTTTTTCGGAACCAAAAGTGTCTATAACTGAAGAAATTATCTCTCCTTTCTTATTTCCCACCATTTTTCGGTGGACGCTCATCCTACCTGATAACCTGTTTCAGTTGTCGTTGACCGCAACTATATCTTTGCCCGTCTTAAAGTACTAAACGATCGTTCGAAAGAGCAAGTAGTTGATGGAAGTGTCAAAAAAATTCGTAATAATTTACTGAAATCTAAGTCACATTCAGATAACTTCTTACATTTTCATGTAGCCACACCCGTTGTACCCTCAGCCTCATAATTTTCTAAACTGTATTTTTACAACTAAGTATATCTCTTATCTGATCTGGTGTCAAGAGATCATTATTTTTTGTGTTTTTTGGATGAAGTTCTGCTGAGGTTGCTGAATTATTTGAGCGCTGGTTTTGTCGTCCAGTGATCCTGGGCATCTTTATTTTATTACCTGATAGTTATATGCCATTTCTTCAACTTCTTTAGAAATTATAGAAAATATACCGTCAGAATTTTCATTATGATTTAAAAAAAGATGTCAGTAATTGATTAATATGCTGTTTTATGGAGAGTAAATTATCACATACACATTAAAGCTTATTAGTAACTGGTTCAAGCTAGGCCGAATACCTAGATATGATTTAAAGGCAGACGAGAAAAACTGAGTTCGAGACTCACAGGGAAATATTAGCTTTTGATCTAGTCTGTGAAATAAATTAATGATCTGCCGATATGTTTCCTAAAGTTGCTCTCATCTCCAATTTTTTTTCTGAAAATCAGTAAAAATGTATATTTTGATGTTCAAAAGATTTGTTACAAGAGTTCTTCTTTCGGAGCTATTCCAAAAAAAGAATTATTTCTTTAATAATGCTCATGGTATTTTGAATTTGTTAGACTATCGGCCGGTTGCAGAAAGCTCAATTAAAGTTTAGAATGTTTAACGGAATGTCAAATTTGACAGCGAGTACCTAGATTTCTATAAGCAGCTTGTCAAATCCGAAAGCTCGGTTAAATATCCTAAACAGCAATTAAGTTTTTGTGCAACCGGCTCTTTATTGAGCTCACTTTTTGTACCTATAAGATTGTATTTCACAGTGTATTTTAGTCGGAATTGGTCATATTAACGAATTTATGAGTCTGTTGAAAAAAACAAATTTTCTAAGAACAACAGTCATGTAAAAATAGCCGAATCGATAATCTGTATCCGGTTTTATTATTTTTTTTATAATTGTATTAGGTATTTTTAACAAACATTTTACTTCCAGGGATGAGACACCTCGCCAAACGACGCCAATGCTATTGTCTTAATTTGGTAATAAACGGGAAATATTTAAAAAGTAATTTTGATGCAGTTTTCATAAAAAACTACTTTACTTTATATAGATATTACATAAAAAGCAAAAAATAAAAACAAAACTATTTCAGAATCCGCCGTATACCGAAGACAGCATCTTTTTTGTCGTCATGTTTGATACCACTAACCTATTTATGATGCCACATAGCAAAGCACGCCTTGAAAAGGTAGAAAGTTTTCTAAAAACGAAAAATGTTTGCATTTTTTTTTCAAACTCGATTTACCCAATTTCTCGACTTGATACAAAAGATATAACTCCACATTTTGTAATAAAAATATGGAGCTTTTAATCTGCCAAAAAATTCGTGAACGCTAACATTCGCAGTCAGATTTAGCAACTAAACAAGTAGAAACAATAAAAACAATGAAATAAGCCATAGCTAATTGATGAAGACAAAAATTTGTTAAAACCAGGCTTAACACTGATCGGGCTGAATTTTATATTAATCTTTACGTAAAACATACACGATTCTTGAACGTACAGTCGCAATCACTTAAATCCATACACATAGGGACGTTCAGCGTAATTTGTTCTACATTTTAATACATCATATTAGACGTTTGGGGTCTTCTAGCGGCTAACACTTTAACATATTTCCCAAAACTGCGAAATTTAAAGCAATATTTTTTTTATTTCAATATTCAAGCCCAGGCGTTTGACAAAACGGCTTTTACGCAAAATCTGTATACCGCAGCGATATCAAAATAGGTTAAATCGAGTTCAAAGCTTATAGTGCTTTACCCTTTTTGGCTGATCCGATAAAATTGAAAGGAATTTTCAGACTAACGAACGTGGTTAATTGTTTGGAATCCAAATACGGTTATGTTTTAAGCTTTTAGGTTTACATGACCGCTAAATAATAAATATTAATTTCTTACATTTTTTGGAGATCCGAAACAAAAACTCCGAGTTGCTTTTTGATGCATATATTTTAAAAACATAGAGTTTTACGAGGCAGATGAGAAATCTCGCGAAAAATAAAAAAGCTTGTCTTGTAAATCCAGAGGAGATTTTTACTTAGCTCTAGCCTTGCTTACTTCCCGCATAGAATTTTCTTGTCTTGTCTCGCGAGATTTTTGGAATTTCTCGGTCTCGCTAAAATACGAGCCAAAAATATAAAAAGTTTTCTCAGAGTATTAAAGAGAATTTTCTTCGCCACCTTTAGTTATCATACCATAATACAACAGTAAAAATAAAAATAATAAAAAGGTGGTCTATGGTACAAGTAAAAATATGTAAATTGTCACTATTCATGTTTTGGTCCTTATTTTTTTAGTAAAAGATCAACATGGACTTTTTCATCCAGATTTAACATAAAAACCAAAGTTTTTGTTGAGCAACTAGACACTAAGTTTTATTTAATCTTATTCTGGGACATAAGTAATGACTTATCACACCCCATGAGCCATGTTTATTGCAAAATTCTGTTAAATTGGACATCTAAAAATTTTCCGAAATGTGGAAAAAATTTTAATAATGGTACGCGGTATCATCATGCGAACTGACAAAATTGAAATTAACACTACCGTTAATTGAAAATACTATCGAACAATTGTTACCCGTTGTAACGAAGTTACTAAATTTTTGGAGAATGTATGCCTCGCATGCCATATCACCGTTATTAAACGTTATATATTGCGGTTCTTTCATTTAAATAACGCTATTATTGTAATCTAAAAATATAATATAACGCAACTCGCGTATAAACTATAACCAAGATATGTGCATCGTACGTCGTTTAAAACTACATATTTCTTATTAATCATAGTAAAAATACGTTTCATTTAGGTAAAAAACCAGGAAAATGCGCGCGATAAGACGTTGCGCAACGTACGGCAAACCACCTAAATTTCCCGAGCGTGATATAAAGTGCTGTGACATAAGTATCTTAACACCATCATGTATTAATCAAAATACGTCGCGGCAGGTTCAAGCAGCAGCGCAGCACCAACCACGACGCGGGTGTTTGGTGGGGTTTTGGAATCATTTAAAAGTAACTGCATTTCGTTTATTCACTAATCGGTGGGATTGCACCGTCTCGAAGCCTCGACCAGCAGTAGTCGACGACCCGGCTACAATGGAGCTACTACTAGGACCTCACGGAGGAGCCTGCCTGCGCCGTCTCTCCTCACCGTCGCCCGCAGCCGTCGCCACGCACTGCCATGCTACCAGGATATGTAGGTTAAGATAATAACAGGTGGTATATTGATATAGGTTTTCTCTCTCACCCACATACCATTTACATACACACTCTCTGGCACACATATTTACCTAAACACAAGCACTATCTTTCTCACACGCAAAAATTATGTACCTTATGTCATCCTTCAGGCCATGTCGGGGTTCAGGTTTGAGCGTCCATCCTTCCTGTCTCTGTCACTCACGCACTCATACAATTACATAAATACACGCACTATCTCTCTCACACACACTATGCATCTCATCGCATGCTTCGGGCCATAGCGGACTCCAGGTTTACGCGATGGTCCATCCTTCCTGTCTGTCTCTATCATACATATACACTATACACATTCTCTCATCCTTCAGGCCATGGCGCAGTCCAGGTTTGCACGATGGTCTTCCTGTCTCTCTCGCACGCACACACTCTACACATATATAAGAATAATAATACACTACGGTTCATCTCAGAGTAACAATATCAATAGCCTTTGGTAAGGAGCCTGGTCAAATATCGCAGTGTAAGAATCTCGCACCAGATCGTTCTATGAATGGGAACCGCCGTTGGCTACGTATATCGTACTATCGTTCTTCGGAAATTCGACCGTGTTAACCGATCTTTATTTCGTCTAGACCGACGTCATTAGTTAACCACATATACTTGTCTCTCTCTAGGGGCTAGGCTTACGGTATAATGTGATATTTGAGTTTATGTAGTACGTAGAATAACTTCATGGTTTTTTACATTGATGTTTTATTTTTCTTTTTTTCTTGTCTACCTGTAGTGATAATATCTCTGTCTTGCACATTGACTTCTGGTTAATTATTTATCTGTGTGCATTTGTGGGCCCTTTACCACAGAAAACCAAAGGGTGGTGCCCGAGATTCAGCCGTTGGATACTTTTAGTTATATGGAGCGACCGATGTTTACCGAAGACTACCCCTGTATTACACACTAAAATAGCAAATATTTTTAAATATTGTAAGCTCATTGTATTCTAAATATATTATTTCGCCTAAAAAACAAATATTGCTGCAATTTAAGATAATCTCATTTCGAGGTGTCCTAAATCACAATATTTAGCAACTAAACAGTTAGAAAAAAACTCAATAAAACAGACAATAAAATAAGCAATAGATAATTGAACAAGTTTGTCGACGACTTGAACAAATTAACTAATGTATATTCTGGTCGAACATTATGCAATTTCAAAAATGCACTTTTTATTCCGGCAGGTTTTTACGAAATCTTTTTGGGAAATCGTATATTATTTCCTAAAAATTTACGCGAAATCCATTCAGTAGAAATGTTTTCATCCTCAGGAAGACCCTTTTTCGATTAAGTAATTTAGTATATAAAACTTAAATTAAAGTCGATAATCTGGAGATAATTACGGAATCACATCGGGAAATTGTACACTTTTCATTTATCAGTAGTCTCGAAGAAGCGGAGATTAGTCTTCCAGTAGAGCGCGAGCTCATCACTTCAAGTTGAAGTCCTTGGGTATAAGTACCCTGTGCAAACCGACGGAGGAGATCTCCACATGAAGTATTCTAGAGTAGATGGGCATTAAGTAGTTAAGTAAATAAATAAAATTTAAAATAAAGTAAAAGTGCATTTGCTTTTTTGAGATGTAAACGTGGGAGATACTTATTGAAGTTAGTTAGAGGACACTTGGAGTTGAAACGAATAGTTTTGAAAAACTTGATAGTTTCATTAGTATTGTCTTGTCCCAGGTAGATTATAGCAGAGTTGCCGACTTAATAAAGTCTGGTTTTCTGGAAAGGTAAAAAGGAGTTACCGCCGCCATAATCAGTTGGTTAGGCAGATAATTCTCAGGGAACAGTCAGAATCAGTTTGTGTTTCGAATTCTGCCATTAACGGAAAACGAGTAAATTAAGTAGAACATAAAAAGAAGTAAATGACGTTTTGTTTCACGCGATTGGCCCACCGCGAGCCGCGTAAAATCGAAGTAAGTAAATTAACCCTCGGGAGGCTGTGTATGTCCTGTGAAATCTCAGGCATTCTTCCGCGGGTTGATTTCTTAGTGAAAAGAGTCAAGAAAGATTGTCGGCGAATCATAAAGGGCGCGTCGAAAGTGAGTTTCGGTGACGACGTGCTCCAGGTGCTCTCTCTCGTCACGAAAGGGTTCGCGAATAGATTTTCCTTCAGGGATCAAACAAACTAGGTTATACCTAGACGTCCCCAATGAGAAACGCTAAAAAATCTATCTGCGAAAGATACAGGGTGGAGTATTTTCTTCAGAAACCAAACAAACCAATTTTGATCTAAACGTTGGACCCAAAGAACATAGTCAACCAAAAGTATCTGTTTCATGGTAAGGACTAGATTTAGGCAAGCCGGTCAGCTGTTGACTAAACAAATCTCTCTCTCCCAGCCCTTTCATTCTGATGTCAAAAAAAAAAGAGAAATATAAGCCTATCCTGTTATGTAAATAACTTTTTTCAACATTCTTAACGCGGTACTTAATTTTAGCTTGGTTAAAATTTAGTCAGTCATTTTAATCTTAAACGTTTACCTAGAGCCAGGGAATCAGTGTCCAAAGATACAGAATGTTAAAATTAGTTGAAATAAACGCGCACTCAGAAGTTCAAAACTCCTGGTGATTTTACATTTGCTTTTTTAAAAAATCTCATAGGAATCTGCAAAAAATCATACGGGTAGATTTTCGTACGCACAATATGGCAAAAATACTTGATATACCAGATCGATTAGAGCATGGCATTAAAAACCGAGAGCTCATTTGTTGTTGCATCTAAACGTCTTCAGACTGACCAAATTTTCGGAAAGAGCGCAGGATCATTAATGTCTGGGAGGCTGATAAGTAGGAGAACAAAATTTATCTGAACGTTTCACTAGAGTCTTGGTGTATCGAAGCGGCATTGATTTTCCTATTGATTAAAGTAGCATTCGGCGGAGTATAAACAAGTTTCGCTACATTTTTGGTGTAGAGCCTGGTAGGTCAGTGACGGGTTTTTCAGTTTAATTGCGGTGGATGTGAGTTCCAATTCGGAAGATGGTATTTTTAGTGCTTATTTAACAAAATTTATAATTTTGTATGTGTATGTAGTTGTATTGTAAAAACTTGATTGCTTTTTGGTCAGCCCTGGTTAGGTCTTTTTTTGAGGTGATGTCAAAAATGTATCTGTATTAAAACAAGAACTTTTTTAACCAAACCTTCTGCTAACTAGATCTGTTCTGTTGTGTTAGCACCAAGTGCGTCGATAAACCATCATTAAAGCCATATTTGTCAATAAAATTAAAACACGAGATTTATTAGACAAGCGCTGTGACTACAAGTGTATGGTCGACCTATTTCAGAGCTCCTATTTATTAACTCCACAGACACTTGTCGCAGAATCGACTTTAGTGTCATTAGTCCAAATAGAAGGAATAGAGGCTGGCAAAAAATCTTAACAAAATTCATGCATTTTCGAGCCCGGCAACATACAGTTTCCAGTCGACAAGGTATTAAGGGGATTTTCTCCGTAGTATGTCCTAAAAATTTTATCTTGCACACTGTTTGAATGTATAGGCTTGTTTATGGTTACGCCAAGAGCTCGTGTGTCATGTTATATATGCATATGGGCATATGCACACAGCCCAGCCGACAATTGTGGTTGTACTATAAATTTCTACGTAAGAGAATCTCAAGTACGTGTGTTTAGTCTATCTCAGCATATCAAAAGCTACTGTTAGTCTTCAAGCTTTTAACCCTATATTTTTTAAATCCCCCAATTTGTAAATATTTTAGTAGTTTTTTTATTTTCCGGTAGTATTTATTTCCTTAGAAGAGTTACATGTTTTGAGTATTTCTTTAAGCCTTTAGATAGTGTTGACTTGTAACTTTTAAATTTCTTAAACTTTTAACTTTTCATAACTGTTCAATATTTTAACCTAGGGCTCGCGACCTTACATATAACTGTGCGATATATTGTTTAAACTTTTAACTACATTTTCTTTTCATTGACACATTGTCCTAAAGTTTATTGCTATTGTTTAAAATTTGTCTACAATTTTTTAACCGCTACTCAATTTCTTTTAACTTTTAATTGCTATACAACCCTTTATTGTTTTAACTAGCCTTATTGCTTATTTATTATTTTAAAGGGCAAACTTTGATCTAGTGATTGTTTAAATAACTTAACTGATTTTTCGATTTTCCCTAAATTAATTTTTTCTAACAGATTAAATAACTCACCCAGCTTACCGAAACTACCAATTTCTCTTAACAGTAGAGGACTAATTCAAGTAGGGACATTAAAATTTATATAAATTTATGCGAAAAACATTTTGTGGCGCATGTGACTCTCCAAATGGAATAAGTTAGTTAAGCATTTTGCTGTACAATTTTTTTAATCTTTGGTAATATGGCAATATCTCATTGCTCTATTTTTCACGCAAAGCTCGTGGAATTTTTTACATAAAACATTTACTCAGCTGATTTGTCAGATAGAGAAACTGGTTTCCCACTATCTTTATTAAAGAGAATCAACCTGTTAATATTAAATCTCCAGATAGGAGTTATTATTTTGTAAAAACTATAAAAAGATATATATTCCCACAAACATATTAAACATAAAAAAGTATTCTATAGTGGTTCAGAACTTTTTAATCGAAACCTTTTATATTCCTACACAAAGGAATCTGGCCTTCAGGTTATTTCTTTACGAAGCCAATATTTGTCTAAGGCTTTGTATTCCAAAAAACTTTGCATTTTACAAGCTAATGACCATTTTTCTAAATTGAGCAATTTTAGCGAAACAAAGTAAGACCAAGTGAGCGATTCAGAATTTTTAAATAAAAACTACAGGTCCCTTGAAAAACTTTCTCATTTCATCATTTGATCAGTAATCCGAAATTTTGCGAACGGTGTTAATGTAAGTAAAAAAACTAGCAGGATTTACTTTAATCATTTTATTTTCCCGTCGCTAATCTCAGAACTTGTCTCATACTTGTGAAGCTATTAAAAGACACAAATAGTATATTTGTGCAAAGCTTTCAGGCTTTGTTTTCCGCAATAAATATACCTAATTTTTAGGGAGTAATCGGGTAAATGGTGGAGTGACCTCAGCAAGTCGCTTGGAGATTGCCACCTTCAGTAACCCTGATATCATTAACCCTGTACCTAATAGGACTAAGACATATATTAATAATTTATGTAAAACCCACCAAATAATAGAGAACCAACAAAAATATAATTCATTATTAAATCTCCCAAATAAATATTCCCCTAAGAAGATTTCTGCTATTTTAGTAAAAGATACGTGTAGGGCCGAATTAGAGGCTTTACGTGATGAAAATGACAACTCGATATTGCCCAACTCACTGGTAAGCTCTGGTAGCAGTCCTTTGCTGCAAATTTACTGCGAAAGTTCTAAATACAAATATAAATGATGGCCATAGTTTTTTTTTCCTTTTCTCAAGATTCGTTTACGCCAATGATCTCTAGTACAATTTATAAAACTTTAAATAGTATTATTCAAGTCAACAGTGATACCTTTGAGATACAAAACTTTATTGACCTGGACGACCGGAGGTCGGACCATTTTAACCAAAATAGCAACACGGACCAAAATACTACATGTACCTAACCTAGCGCCGCAAGGTGTGAAGCTTCGGTTGGCATATTCCAACCGAACTGACCGATCTACCATCATTAGATTCAGGTACATCAACCTGAACAAATTCGTAATGCTAACTATAAAACAAACCATTCTGGACATCATAACCAATTAGATGATTATTATCTTTTTGCCAATACACATATATTCGTTAAATGCACGATAATCATCCTCCATCAGTGTTTTCTAAGTTTGCAACTAAAAGACTAAGTGGTTGTTACAACTTCCATCAGCATCAAGCCTCTAAAACAAATTTCAATAAAAATTACCACCGGTGTCACCATGTACGAGAACAAAGTTTTAGTTGTCTTGTTTCTAAAAGTCTTAAGAAAAACAATAGCTGTTTAAATAGTAAGCAGGACAAAAACTGTGATGTGATAAACTCATTTAAAAAAATTATTTAACGTCTTGAAATTATTAAAATTTTTAGATTTCTAAATGTCCTGTTAAAGATTTTCAGAAACGTAACATTAAATTTTAATTTTCTTTTCAATATTGGGTTACCTAGTCGTAGTACTAGTAGTAGATGAGGGGAGGCCGAAGCCATGTCGGTAGGCCAAATTTGACCCTTGCGGTTTACCCCAAGTTCTCACCTCAACCCTTCATACCACCTCCGTATCTTCCTTAAATCTACCAGACCTATTTATAAAGTTTAGGATGTCCTTCTAAAGAGGTCCTTAATAACGTCTCTATGAAGCACCGAGCCACCGAATATGTCTTGTCGCAGTCTGGTCCTAGCTTCTCACCTACACAGATAGTGCAGCGGAGTTTCCTCCTCCTCACCACAAGCATAACAGTTAGAGTCATCCTCTCAAAAAGAGAAAATTAATGCAGAAAAAGAAAGACTTACCTATATTACTAAAAATTTTATTTTTTTTCTTTTTTTTACAAACTGTTAGGGTATTTAGCTATCAAAACTGCGAATCCATCAAAGAGAAAATTCAATTCAATTTTAAATATTTTAAATACATTTTGTTCAGAGAGGGTTTCAAAATAGAGCTATCATAAGGTAAGCACTTATTGGGTACGAAGTGAAAGAATCTTTAAGTTTAAGAGAAGAACAGAAGGTGCCAGGTGTCTCCTCAAACGACAGTGGCCTGTAAGGATCACTATGCGGGGGCTAATGATCTGCCTACTTCTAGTAAGCAGCCAGACCGTTTTGGCCTTATCAGGTCCCACAACGAACTCTTTTGTCTGCCTTCCTTTGCTATACGTATTCCACTTCCTACTCACGGTCTGAAAGCCCCAGTCATTTAGAGCTGCCTTGATTTGCTGTCTTGAGATTCCTAGTGTAGGTTCCGGTCCTATGGGAAACGTGTTGACTCCGAGCTTAGCTAATTCGTATTGGTTACCTAACCAAACTTGCTAATTTTTAAATATTAATTTTGCATTTATCTTAGATGTCTTTAAAATGGGTACCAAAATCGATTTATGAATTATATTAGCCATGCAGAAACGATGGCGCAGCAACGTTTTCCCGGAATATTAACAATAATATGTTTTTTTCTGTATGTAGCGAATATGCTTATGGCTACCACATATTTTACATAACTTATTGCTCATTAAACTTATATTATGCCGACACATTCCCCTTATAAAGCTGGGGTAATCAAACAATCTAAAATTGGAAAAAAAGATGCAATTCCAGAACTGTTTGTTATCTGGGCTGACAATAAAGCGCCAAATGAAAAAGTTTATTGCTGAACAACGGACAAGAAAACGGACTGGCGTCAAGCCAAATGTACGGGTTTCGTATGAAAGACTCGAATCTCGTGTATAGGAAATATGCAAACAATACTTGTTCGGTCGTTGTTTTCACGTTGCGGGAAATCTTTTGTTGACTGCTGCAGACATACATACTGTTCCGGTATTACTACATAAATTTACTGTAAGAAGTAGTTATTATATGACAAATGTATGAAGGAGTGAGGCGAATGTTTGAATTTTACAATAAAACATGCTACAAAAAGTACGCTGGTGCAGTTTGGGTGCTTAGAAAACGGGTGATATAGATATCCCGTTCCGATCGAGTAGAATGGAAACAATAGTCGGTAGAATCTGAATTATAATATATTGAAAATATTTCTATTTCTCTATTAAAAATGTTATCTATTTTGCAGAACCCTAAATTGACAAATTAACCCTTTAAAACTCCTTTAAAAAAACGTTTTGACGGTTGCGAAATCTTTTTCTTTAATAGCTCATCAAAAATTACGAAAATATTGCCACGACGCTACTTAGTTTTAATGTTAGTTAGAAAATTGTACTAATTCTGTTGTTAGGAGTTCTATAAAGATCTCGAAATTCTATATACTGTTGCCATGGATATGGTAAAATAAATTAAAGAGGTGGTCATAGTATATCCGTAGTTGTTAATTGTAAAATAACCGCTTATTTAACATAACTAATTTTTATGAAAGAAAGAAAGAAGGTCCAGTACTTCACAATATTTTTTATTAAAGATTATCCGACGCATTTCGGCTCAACAACCATTGTCAAGGATAGAATTATAGTATGTGTGAGTGATAAAAATCTAGAGAGTAAATAAGAAAAATAATATAATATAAAAAAAACTTACAAATACCATCTTCTCTCGAAGAAGTTCGAAACCAAATGGTCGGAAATAAGAGAAACACTTAAGTTAAAATACATTCACAAAACAATACTACCTATATAAATATGTTTAATGATTCGACTGAGGTTAGGAAACATAAACGTTCTAAAACGTCAAAAGCAGGCGGTAAAACAGTTTCCATGCGCTAAAAAGAAATTGAAAGTGTCGATTTAATATAGTTAAAATTATAAGTTAAAACAAGCATTTTCTATTTCTTGTATCACATCACCAAATAAATTAATGAGTTTCGAACATAAAAAATAGAAGATATTCAATTAATAAAAGGAATGAAACTGAATATTACGAAAGGTACACCATCATCATCTATCGTCATCTAGCCGTAAAATTTATCTATAAAATTAGCATACATGAAAGTTGGGGACAATAAAGTAAAAAGGACGCATTCATTCATCTAAACAATCGTGTTAAATTTGCTGCTTATTTAAAGTGGGTATGTAGAGGATCATTTAAACAGGACACATTTTGATCTATTTCTAATTTAGCAATTTCAATATTTTCCAAAGCTGAACATTGTGCAGCATGCTCACGTCACGACTTATGTCAAATGAATGAAGCGTCTGGCGCAAGTGTAGTCCAAAAGCTGAACGCTTGTCATTTGGTGATTTTAAACTGTTGAGGTGTTCTTTAATTCGAGCTTTGAAATTCTGCCGGTTTGTCCGACGTATCTTGCATTACAAGAGTTTTACGATAAATTATAGACCCCGCTATGTTCCAAAAGAGGTCTTTTATCTTTTAATGTCGAAATAATCGATTTTAAATTAGAAAATGGAGTAAAAACTATTCTAGGATTGTCGGAGACACCTTTAAGAATGTTTTTTATTTTGATTGAGATAGCAACTAGAAAAGAAATTTTAATATATTTGGGTGGTTGTCCGAGCGGAAAAACCTCCGTTTCTAAGCAAGAAAGATGTTTTATTAATTTATTATATTTTTTATTAATCAACCTTCGAATTTTTTTTACGTTATATCCATTATTAACTGTAATTTGCGAAATTTTGTTTTTTTCTTTTTCGAAATCTAAAGGGAGTAAGGGAATACTAAACATTTTATGTATAAGTGCATTAAACGATGCTAATTTGTGAGATATGAAATGATGCGAATCTATAGAGATAGTGTGATCTGTGTTTCTTTTCGGTACATTTTATAAATTAAGTTGTTATGTTCTTTAGAAATTCTGAGGTCTAAAAAATTTAATGAGTTGTTTTTTTTCTATATCAATGGTGAATTTGATGTTAAGATGCAAACTATTAAGATGGTCTGAAAATTCACTCAGCTCCTCTTTTGAACCTGTCCAAATGACAAATATGTCGTCCACGTACCTCCTCTCCTCCAGAAAAAACTCCTTTTTAGTTAAATTACTTATGTTAGAAAACAGAAACTTATGTTTAAAATACCACATAAAAATGTTAGCCAAGATTTCATTAATTTCAAGAACATAACTGATTGTCAGAATGTTCATATCAATCTTAACATAAATCAAAATTAGCATATAAGAGCTTCGTTATAAGTTAATTATAGTTTTTCTTTTGTTTTTTACTTTTATTTTCAGGGAGAAAAAGTACTTTTGTTCCTTGGTATTAAATGCAGCAATTTAGTCCCTGTTAGGAAGGGCGAAAAATATTTAACAGCTCTCAATCAAAAGTTTGTAACAAACATACACATGCAATACAATTTCTATGTCACACATAACCTGTCAACTCAATAATATAATAAGATTGTTACTCGCCAAGAATAAATAAAATGCGTATTAAATACTATCATCCTCGTTTGTAGTATAAGCATAATTATACACTTCATACAGATTACAGATTTCTTTTATTTCATAAGCATGAAAGCAACAGTTGAAAAAAGTACGATCATTAGCAACACTACATACCTAATAAATAATAAATAATGCAGAGAATAAAATTCAAATTAATTCTAAATCCCCGGTTTACTGTAAAATGCAACTACTGCGGACCGAATTGTTTTGCTCCTGTTTATACAGTATGTCCCAGGATAAGCGAATTTATAGGTGTAAATGCCAAAAAATTCTCAAGTTGAAATTTGACCATTTGGGCTCTAGGCTTGCTTGATGAAATGATAAATTTTACAATATTTTTCAAGCATTCCTTGACAGGAGAGTTCTTTTTGTTTTCTGTGTAAAGTGCCCCTTCTGCACAAAACAGCGAAACTTTGATTTTTTTATATATTTTTTTTTAAAAAAACGACTAAAGAATATTTTTTATGACATGGTTTTTAATACATTTATTAGGAAAAAAATCTTTCGAAAATTACATTAGATGACCAAATTTAATTTAGCAAATCAATAATGACTAACGCTCCTAAAAATATGCTATATGATAAAATAGAACTTAAGTCTAAAAAAAATAAAATTATTTAATGTAGCTGTCTTCATTTTCAAAACATTTCTTAATATTTTTTCTAAACTTCTTATAAAAATTTATAATTTCTTGGGTTAATGTATTACAAACATCCTGAAAATATTTCCGCTTACCATGTATAAAAAAGTCTGGTGTTTCTTTTGCCCAAAAGCCACAGTTTTGTGAAGAAATTGTACAAATTGTAGGGAAGGCTGATTCTTCTAAGAAAATTATTTGCTTATGAAAATCTCTTTTCTATAAAATTTTCAAGCACAAAAACATAAAAGTTGCGCTTCATCCCCCTCTTCTAGAGTGTACAAATAACTCGGTTTGAATGCTTTAATGTTATTGGCGTTATAAATCCGTTGTAATTCAGATTTATTTATGTTCAGCACCGTCTACCTGCAGCATTGAACTTTGACAAAGCAACAATTGTGGCAGCATCATTGTCGTCGAAGCATTTCTTCTCAATACTACCTATGGTCTTAAATAGCTTAATTAGTCGCCTTGCTGTAGATATTGTTACTTCTCCTTGCGGATATTTTTCACGAAAAAGATGTAAAATGTACTTAAATGATACACTATTTCCACTACGGTAATTTTGCACAATGAAAATATTTTGTTCCAAATTTAACATTTTCCTTGAAATTCTCAGATAGAAATTGAATTTAAATTTTTGAATAATGCTGCAATCACAGAAAGTTGACAGTAACATAAAATTAATCTGGAGTTTTTTCCAATGCATACTGATTTTAATTAGTTTTAGAATTAATAATCGTTTGAGATACACATTGAAAACAACGCAGAAAATGCCAATAATATTAAAGCATTTAAACCAAGGTATTTACATACTGTAAAAACGCGACGAAGAAATTGAAAACATTAAAAATTCTTTTGGTAATTCTTGCTATTATTATGAGAAATATTTTGAAAATGGAGGTAGCTACTTTAAATAATTTTGTTCTTTTTAGACTTATGTTCAATTTACCAAAGAGCATATTTTTAGGATCGGTCGTCATTATCAGTATAGTATATTAAATTTGGTCAACAAATTGTTTTCCTAATAAAAGTTTTTAAAACCATGTCATAAAAAATATTCCTTAGTTGTTTTTCACAAAAAAAGTAAAAAAATCAAAGTAGGCTGATAGCTATGAAATTTAGTAAGCATGCATAATTTTCAATTCTAAGTAACTTTTTTAACACAATTTTGCGATATTTTGTGCAGAATGGGCAATTTACTTACACAGAAAACAAAAAGACTGCTCCTGTCAAGGCATGCTTGATTTACTAAAAATCAAAATATCGTAAAAATTATTATCTCATCAAGCGGGCCTAGACTCGAAAATAATTGATCATTTTCACCTATAAATTCGCTTACCCTGGGACACACTCTATAAATATAAAAAAAGAAATAACAAAACATACTGAAATTAGAAACACTTTAACGTGAAATCCGGTATCTTGTATAAAGGAAAACATTAAAATAAAACTATTTCTAAATCCCTTGTATAGTGAATCCGTACATATATCTTAATTTGTTTTCTGAAAATGTAGTTTTCATGTTACATGGACTCTGCAACTTCAGAAAAACACAATAATAATTTTCGAATTTTTTTGCGATTACAATGCTTTTCCTATGTATCCATTAAGTTCAATAATAATACGATATATGGGCTGTTATATAAAGGATGTTTAAAAATTACAAGAACAAATTTCGATCTTTGGAAAATGCAACTAATCCAGATCGAATTGCTTCTCGTGTAAGCACAAGAAAACACAAAAAATACTAGTCAGCAGTACTTTATATACAAAACAAAAATAAAACTATCTCTAAATTCTGCGTATATCAAAAGCAACTCTTCCGGACCGAAGTAGCTTAATACTCCTATTTAAATATACTGGTACAGGTAAACATCCCCTATTAGAACCTAAAAGTAAGAAATCCATCAATAAGTAGAACAGTTCTATATTATACCCTTACAATTACGTTTATTTAATATGCAAAATTAGGTAATAAATATTTACTGTAACTTGTGTGTAGGTTCTGTGAAATTTGGTTGCCTAGTTTTCAATTCAAACACATTTTAACCTCTCCTTAAAGCATTCGAAGAGATATTTATAAATTTCTGGACCTATCTGGGGTTACAAAGTACGTCTTGTGAAAAATATTTATTTGTCAAAAAATTATTCTAACCCGTCATTCAACATCATATCTGGCGCAGCAACCCTCAAAAAGTTAAAAATATATGCATTTTTATTCGGTTTTATCTCGTTTTTCGACCTCGGCTAATAAAAGTGTAAGTGGACGTCATATAGCAGAAAGGTGGAACTTTTAGATTTGCCTAATCGTTTTTATCCCAGAATTTATCGATGCAACAGTATGAGGGCTCAAAGCCTATCATAAATGTTGGTGTAGGGTACTTTTAAAAACAATTCAATATAATAAGATAAGAATTATTTTATCACCGACCGAGCTAAATTTTGCACCAGTCTTTAGGTCAAATGAGGACGTTTCTTTGTTACACTTACTTGATTCGCCTAAGCAGTGGGGGCTCGCCAGGGGACGCAGGTAAAGCTTCGCTTCACCTACATTTTCCAATCAATTTACTTAAAAAAAATTAAAATAATTTTAAAATATTAAGCATTTTATAATCTACATTTTTATTATATAAATGTAGTATGTTTTATATAAATTCAAATTATTTACTTAATTAGACCATTATTTTCTATCAAAACTAGTGTGTTAGATACTCAAAAAATAATAATGACATAAAAACGTAGCGCGTTGAACACCTTTTCATAAGAACGACCCATTGAGGAATCACAATCAGCAGTAACAAATTCCGCATCAGACTCTCCCCGCTTTTTCGCTTAGATTTATTTACGGCAGTTGCTATGGCAATGAATATCCGTAAGCCAAATAGAGATGGGAGCGGCATAAGACTGCTGCTGCAGGCCGCAGGCGCTTGTTCGCTTGTTATCGAATTAATGTAAATTAGTGCGATCGAATCGTCGGAGGCGGAAGTAGTTTTGCATCGATCGAATCGAATCAAGATTAGCTTTAAGATATAGGTACATTACTGTTTTTAAGAACAAAAAAATATATTTAAAATCTTATTAATTCATATTATTTCCCATAAGTATTAAAAAACGCTCCAAAGCTATGTTCAAAAACAATGTACATTGATTAACATCAGCGCTGTAGGCCTAACTATGCTACTAGAGATGGGACATGTAACTCATTTTAATGATGCGCTTCACTGACTCTGGCTCACTTTACTGAGTCAGCTTACCGAGTAAGCTGAATTGAGCTGTGAAACGAAGAGGCGAAATACACTCCTCCGTCGTTTGACAAGGCTCCTAACTCATGAATTGACTCTCGGACCACATTTCTGCCACCCTGCCGGCTCGTAGTTGTAAAGGACAGTGGATGGGATATCGTGCTAGGCTAGTACGGCGAAAAATCAGCGCGACGAATTGGTCAAGTTTAGTGTTTTAATGTTTAACGTTTTATAGTCTGACTATGCAGAATTTCTGTTAAATAAATTAGGCTCTTATTTATTTTGTTTAAGGTATTAAAACTTATAGATATTTGTATAATTAATATTAAAAATGACTTCACGATAGTGCCGAAAAAAAGTCATCATTAAGTTAAGTTTAATGCATTTTTCGACCTACATTATTTTCTTAAATAGTATATTGCTTTATTTTGTATGCGTATTTACAAATAGGCAGTTCCAACCATACCTAATATCTATATTTGTATTTATTTTACATCTAAACAGCCGAAATAAAAAGATAAAATCAAAAGAGTTAGGACCTCCAAGTCGCGCCGCATCGAGAATGTAACAAAGAGCACATATTGCAATGCAATTCGACTCTTTCGGCGGTCGGTGACTCTGCGGCTCTTTCTGTGAGTGTGTGTGTGAGAGGTACCGCGGAGCTGCTTCAGTGGCTCACTTAACTGAGCTGATTTTTAAGCCAGCTCACTCCCGAGTTACACATCTCTGTATGCTACGCTTCAACCATTCTTAAATCTACGAGCCGCCACTGCGTCTAAGATGAACCGTTAAGATGCTACAGGTTGTGAACCTGAAAACCTGAAAAAGTACAAGTGAAACGCATAGGAATCTAGACAAAAAATATATAATTTTATTTCTAAATAGCTCGCCTTGTATAAGCGTAATTGTAACGACGTGGTTTCTTAACTCCTTGGAGGCCCTTTAGAAACTGTAAACAATTTCCGCTTTAAGTAACTGTTTTCGAAAAAATAATAATAAATGTGTGAATATTTTAATTCATATTTTTTTCTCGGTTTTTTTGAATTTCCTTTATATTCTCCATCGAAATCCCTTTTCACCTTGACAAAAGTGGTTAGTTTTCGACTCGGGCAAAATGCCGATTGTTTACGCTGTTTATTTTTTCCAAGCGACATTCCGTGCT
Organism: Kuschelorhynchus macadamiae; assembly: GCA_030620095.1. Classification (NCBI taxonomy): domain Eukaryota; kingdom Metazoa; phylum Arthropoda; class Insecta; order Coleoptera; family Curculionidae; genus Kuschelorhynchus; species Kuschelorhynchus macadamiae. Next base: position 180,480 of record JAUTXW010000581.1, on the reverse strand, counting down.
CCGGTATTATCTGTTGTTTGAGATTTTTAAACGGAAAGTACGAAAAAAATGTCCCACCTCAAAAAATTAACTTTTGCGCCCTGAATCTTGCGTCAACGGGGTTCCGAAAGGACGTGCCTATTTATTTTCTATGATAAGCCCTTAAACATAATTCTTCCCTGGCGTACGGTTGCCGAGCTGGAGCGAATTGTGAATGACAAAAAACGCGAATTTCTAAACATTTTCAGTTTCAGTCGCGCCGACTCTTTGGTAATTTGGTATAAACGATAAACATGGAGAATTTGACGGCATTGATGATAAACGTCTTTCAAAACTTGCTCATCACAAATGAATAATTAAAACAAACGGAGCTGTATAATTATTTATTTATTGCCTACAAAATTACAAATGTGCTAAAAAAGTAAGCAAAAAATGGTGTCAAATGTAATAAAAAAATTTTTAAATTAAAATTCACTGGCTTATATCCAGGAGCCAATGGCAAAAGCTCTAAGAATCGGTATAAGAAATGTACAGAAACTTGTGCATGACTTACTTCCGAAGAAGATTAAGAAATGCACACGAAAAAATCCATAGGCAAAAGATTTAAGTTACAATGCAAAAATGGATATTCATAATGCAATTTATGATTTATACACACCAAAGACTAATATAATCCTTCAGAAACTTTTTAATATTATAGACTAAAAAATATCATCATCACTTAAAAAGTCCTCAGCTTCTGAGTCGTCCTCAAATAGCACAATGATCATTCGTGCTACTTCAACATCTAGAACTCGTTCTCGATTTCACCAATCCCATATTAATTTCTCCGTATCTTCCACAGATTTCTTCCAGTACTCCGGCGTAATATAATTTAATAATTCTTGCCAAACGATTTGCACTTCATCTGATGTAACACCATCGTTCACGTGGTTTTCGTAATATGATTTTGACCCAGCACATATTAATTCTATTGCGTTAACGTGGCAATGATATGGCGGCAGTCGTAGACCCTCATGTCCATTTTCCCGTAATATTTCATCGACGGCATATATTGTTGGTTTTTTAATAGATTTTGCCATTAAAAGGAGTTCTAGTTTCAGCATATTAGGTAAAGGATTTTGTTTCTGTTTTATTAGCCAATCATACATATGACTTTTCTTCCAGGATGAAGTAGGTTGTTTATTTAATATTCTTGAATGATAAGATGCATTGTCCAAAATGATTAAAGATGGAGCATCTAAATTTGGAATCAGTTGTTCCTTTAACCACTTTTCAAACAGTTCACAGTACATAATATCATGGTAGTTCATACTTTTGGATGTTGAAGAAAACAGTAAACTCGCACCTGGAAGAAATCCTGTTGAAGAACCTGCATGCAAAATGATGAACCGTTTTCCCGTCCTATATCCCTTTTTTCTCTTGACACTTTTTACAGACTCGTCCTGCTAAGATTTCGAACCACTTCCATTAGAACATATCCAAGTCTCGCCTAAAAATACCACTTTTCTAAATTTTGAATTAACATTTTCCGCGTATTTCTTTAGAAACTGGATACGCTGACTTGCTATATGTGGCAACTCGATTACAGTCCTTTTTATATCAAAAACCCAACATTTTTATTAATTTTGACAACGATTTTAGTCCAATTTCCAATATGCCTCGATTTTTTAATTCTTCTTTTAAAAATTGAAAGGTTATATTAGTTTTTGATGTGTATAAATCGTAAATTGCATTACGAACATCCATTTTTACAATTTCACTTAAGTCTTCTGTCTTTGGCTTTTTTCGTGTACATTTCTTAATCTTCTTCGGTAGTAAATTATGCTTTTTTTCATGCACAATTTTCTACACAGTCCTTATACCGATTCCCAGAGCTTTTGCTACTGTCTCCTGGATATTGGCCGGTAAATTTTCATTTTCGTAATATTTTATTAGATTTAATACCATTTTTTTTCGCTTGTGAATGCAAAAAACCCGAAAATTGTTTTCTATTACTCATTTTGTCACTGACTTGTCAATCTGACTTTGAAGTGACATCGCTCAAAGATTTTTGCAACTGCTGGTATTTATATGTTTATCCTCTTTTTTTATATGAAAATATTATAGGTCTATCTAATTCATCTTCCGGATTTTATACGGAAGATATGATTACACGTAATAAAAGAAAAACAAACTTAAAGTTTGTCGTTGATAAATCGGATGACCCGCACCATAACACTGCTTTTGACTATATTATTGTAACCATGTTTACCTAATAAATTAGTGATACTTTTTAAACAAATAATGTTTTTATTATTTCTATGGAATCATGTTAGATGAAAATGTAAACTAAACATATACCTGACTATTTTATATTTATTCATAATAAAATGTTATTCACGTTCATTTTTTAATTGTAATTTTTTGTGTAAAACTCTCATTTTAATCTTGCTTTTATTTTTAAAAAAACCCAAGAAAAAACTAAAAATAGAATAGTACGTTATTTTACGCTATTCTACCCATACACCTATTTAAAATCGATAACGGCCATCGATAAAATGAGAAACTATGCATATAGGCCAGAAAACGTCACACCAGTAGGCCTCAGTTAGTCACGAGATCCCAATATTTATTGCCCGCGCCTTGGTATGTCTTCTTCATCGGCCGCACTTATGAGACATGTCTTCTGTCACCCTCGCTCAGACTAAACGGTTAACTATGACCCTGTGTATCTCTCTTAGATTTGTATGCCTTGAGTGTAGTCGATGCTGTAGTTATTGAGTGGGACAGTTTGCAAGAAATGGAAAATATATGTAAATCTATCGCTGCGGTCTGGCACAGATCTGGAATATCAAAGTCGCAGCCATGATTTTTTTACATAATTTCTTCGGCTATAACAAGAATTATTAATACACCAACTAACAGCTGTACCCTCATACCATACACAGCAGAAAGCGTTAGGTATTTTTAAGTCGTAAATGGTGAAATCGTGCATTGCTTATTTCTTTTCGTGCCTATTAATGCCAAATGGAAACCCCTATTATGGCAAAATACAAAGGCTCGTTTTTTCAAATGGAACACCCTGTATATTACTTTTGTTCGATTACTCTCAAAATGTAAGACTAATTTGGTATAACATTTACATTTTTTGAAGTCCTACATTACAAGCAAGAAATTAATATTTAGATCACAGTTGCCATGAAGATTACAAAAATATGGGGCAGCCTAGAGGTAAGCTGTCATTATTAAAAATATTATTGAATGAACATGTCCTTCATTTGCAAAAAGATATCCGGAGAAGTTGAGACCCAAGAAAAAATGATTTTTAGGTAAAAATCAGGATTAAACTTTTCCATCAATTTTATTTGGTGCGAAGAAGCTAAATTGTCAAAAAATTGAATATTAAATCAATCTAACAATCATTTTTTGGGAGTGGAAAATCCACATGTGGTTCGAGAACGAGGTTTAGTTAATGCGTGGAATTTTAATTAATGTTCTATTATGTTTTATAATAATTACATTTTGTAGTTTGGTTTTTCCGAGGAAAACTTGACCAGAGAAAAGTACTTAGGTACACTGGAAATACAACTAAAATACTACGAATAAGAATAATTAGGTTCAAATTCTGATTAATGGTTTCGATTTTATATAAAATTTAATCAAATTAAATTTTTTTTATTTTGAATCTTGAATATGCAAAAAGTATTATTGTGGCAAGCTTACTAGTAATAGCAATTGTGACTTAAATATTAGTTTTCCTCTTTTTAAAAGTTAAACTTTAAATAAAGCCTGAAGATGCATTAAGTTTGCGTTTTAGGCATAGGAAATATTACAGCAAATTAACTTTAAATTTAGCTTAACTTAAAAAAAGTTTTTGCCCTTTATTTATCCCATAATTAGAACGGTTTTTTTAACACTTTGGAAAAGTAGCTTAAAATAATAAAAGGTAACTATTCTGACCACAGACAGCTTTCATTATATTTTGGATATGTTGTTTAGGCTTTCGAGTATACACATTTAAAGATTGACAAGATGAGTAATTTTTTAAACTTCTTCAAATCAAAAATCCATGGTACCTTTTTGAGGTTCACTGTTTGTACTCAATGAATCTATTTTGGCGACGTCTAATTATTCACTTGCCATTCGCCAGTACCCGAAGAATTAATAAATATTTTCTTGCGTACTCTGACTAAAATAACATTTTTTCTCAGCTAGCAGTAATTTGCGTATGAACCACTGCTCTGTGAAGATTCTGTATTTCATTTTTATATTTTCGAGCTCTCTTGGAAATTCTACAAATTTTTATTCTTCCTTGACACATCAAATTTCCAATGAGCATCATTATATTTTTTAATTCCCGTACAATTTTCACCAATCTCAGTGCTCTATTTGTCATTCTGGCCTTTTCGTTTCCTTTATTTCTTACGGTTTGTGTAGTTTTTAACTTTCAGTTTCATCTTCATTTTCTTTACCTCCAACATCAGGGTTTTCACTTTAAATATGAATAAGTGTTTTCTTTACTAGAAGACTCAGTCTCGTCGCCTACTATTTTTGCTTCAGTTTCAGATTTTGTGGCCGGCAATATTAAATATAAAAATGCTTGCTCCAGTTCTGCTTCTAAGTATAAGTCTATATTTTCCATCACTGAACGTTGATCAACTCTTAGAATTACTGTTTTTATAATTATGAAACTGTGATTTAGAACATTTTTCTCAAGTTTTGTTCATACTGTATGATGTGTCAAGGCGAATTATTTTAAGGTCAGTTTTCTGGAAATATTATTTTCTTTCTTTTATATTCCGAGCTACTAGAATAACAGGCAAATAAACTTGTTTTTGAGGCAATGAGAGGATATATTATGTTCCTCGAGACGGGTAGTATATCTAAAAAAATCATTATTATTAATATAATAATTATTATTTTTTATTATTATTATTCTGAGTAATTATTAATCTGTAAACAAATCAAAGGCATCTCAAATCTAGTTAAGATTTCTACTCAAAATTTTACGTAATATTTTTAACATAATATTTTTCGAAAATACCTGAGATTTTCACTTATAATGAGCACTATAGGGGTTGTAAAGAAACATTTCTATTACAAAATTCTTAACCAGTAGATTGGAGGGGTGTTCCGAGCTAAAAATAGTTGTTTCACTTTCATATATGAATGAACGTATATGCAACGGGATTTTGTTCCAGGGAGGCATCGAGCTCATAATTTTTGTTGTGTTTAGGCTCCTTTTGGAGGCAGGACTTGTAGTCTTAAAAGCCCTTTCGTAGCTGCGCCACTGATTGAGCAAAATTATACGAGCAACTTATCCTCTTATTGTCCATGTCAAAACTTTGCTGTTTACGTTGATTGTTTTGAATTCCTCATTGAAATTCCAGGAAATAATATTATGTTGCTTATGAGGGAGTATTTCGATTACAGGAATAATACTGGATATCGAAATTGTATATGATTTTGCAGAGGAAATTCTAGGCAATTTAATAATATGTTAGTTATTTAGAGGGAGTATTTTGCGTATAGAAATAATAATGCAGATTGAAATTGCATGCGATTTACCAGAGGAAATTAAGGAAGAATTTCTTACTTAAGTATTAAATCACTAGTTTTGATGTGGATTTATGAAAACGTATTAACTAAGATTATGTGATTGGTTTCAGAATAATCTGCCACAAATGAAAACAAAAATGTATTAATACCATAAACTATTTGATGACATTTACATGTTACTGGTGAGGTGAAAAATTGGATTAACGATTTGAGGAAATCTCGACAAGAAATATTGTTTGTCCATCTGCTGTGACAATAAAACTGGTAAAGAAAGAAGTATCAATGATAAAGTAAAACAAAGAATGAATTATTAAAACAGATGAGATGTGAAACTGATTTGATATTGACCCAGAGCACAACTTTGGTAGTGCTGCAGCACTGTCTTTTCGAAGGGTATCTAGTGAAATTATGGAACAATTATTAAACTTATTTTCCATTCACCTGTAGCAGATTTACAGATAATAAAAATATTAGATAAGCTGCACTGCCCTGATTATGATGTTTGTTATTGTTTATACATACATACCTTTAATGTTTGACTCGGCAGAAAAAGAGCTTCTGAAACAAAAATTAGAAGAGTACAAATAGATGAAAGCTTTTATTCTTTCTTCTGAGTACGTCATATGGTAATCACATATGTAATCACGTATTTAGTGAGTACTTTTCTTAATTTCCTCTATTTTTTTATTTTCCAATATTTGCCAACCGCTATCAAAGCGAGTCCATCTACTTTGTCTCTCTTCTTCAGAAATGGTATTCATGGACCATGTTACCACGATGGCAGCAGAATTACTGACACACAATGAGGCGGGTGGTTTGCCACTTGCGGATATTATAATTTTCATCATCCAAATTGGGTTTCAGCTTTTAAAAGATTTGTTGCTATATATGTTATTTGGAGGCAATCCAAATGGATCAAAAATGTTTTCCATATCTTACACATTTTTACAGTTTTTGCACATTTTCAATCCATTATCTCCAAGCAATTTACTTATTATTACTTAACAGGCCTCTTCGGCCAAGGTTGTTTTTGAACGGTTTCTTTCTCTCACTCCAGTTTACAATTTATTCTATATTTTAATTTCTATTTTGGTTATACTCATTAAAATAACTAGTCAAATTTTAATAATTAATTCATTATACATAAAGATTTTAATATTATCACGTTTTTTTCTGTACAGTTGTAGTTCTTTTAATTCCATATAAACTTAGCAACCCCGTCGACTGTCAATCCTCTTTTTGCTTTTTGTTAAAGATATTCTCTGTGTCATTATGCCTACATGAACGATGGCTGCTTTTTAAGCAATAAATTTAAACAAATTTTTAAAATGTAACTTGGCGTTCCTCAATTTTGGTGATGTTGTTACATGTAAAAAGTTTTTAGTAAATTGATGTAGTACCATGTAACTTTCTACCTGTTCACTGACAAGTAAGTATATCGACTGATTCAACCCTTTTCTTTTCGGCTCTTTGGCATTGTGCACCATCTTTATAATTGAAGGGTTTTATTACTTAGTTAGTCGAAAGAGCTCTGTTATGATTTTGGAGTTTGAATATTTACACTTTATACAGACAGACCTTTTTGTTTTAATATTTTTGAACGTGTGCACATCCCTTTAAGTGTTCAACAATATATTTATTTTAAAAATGTTAAAACTGTTCTATATAGCAAAACTGGAATAGAAAATTCAAAATTTTGAAATTAATAGTAGTAATATAGTACATGAACATACTGATAAAAGAAAGAGCTATGGGTTTTATGTTACAAAAATCACACTTGACAAAAGGAAGTAACTCTAATAATATATTTGAAGCAGCAATGAGGATTCTTGAACAAAACATAAACTAAATAGTTGATTTTATGCTAATCAAATTTGTTTGTTATTATGCAATTCACGCAATCATCACCAAAGGCCACATTTAATGAAAAGCACTATGAAACCACCTCCATCAGCCACACTCGAACGTATTAGCATTCTTTCGGAAAATTCTCTTACAGTTCCCAGCGATTCAAAGAGAGATTTGATGTTTATCGTAAACTTTTATGCATTAGTATGCTCCTGTTTTGAAGATACTACTATATACAACGTATACATATAGAGAAAATTGTATAAAATTGCCACTGGGATTAATCCACCTGATAATTGGTTTTGGCCATTATGTAGCAATGACCAAAGTTTAACAGTTTATTACCCTGACTCCATGATTCCGCCATTATTTAGATCTGACAGTATTAGTCAAAATATTAAAAAATATTGAAATTGACAAGCAAGATGATGTGCAATTCAGTGACGGCTCGTCAGGGGCGGCAGGGTCGGGCGAGCCGTACCAGAAAAGATACAGGGAAAATTCTCTATTTAAAAAAGTAAATATTTTTCAAAAATAATTTTGCAAACATCCTAAAAACGCACAAAACCAAAATGTAGTTTATTATTTTCTAGGCACATAGCAAAATAGGTAGGTCTCCTTATTATAATTGCTTGACTAACATATAAAAAACATCATTAACAGCAGTTCGCAGGCCATCGTCCACAGATATTCTAATATATTTATTATAGACGATGGCTCGACCACCCGATTCCATCATCTCACTTGCTAGTTTTCATGTACTAATTCATGCGGTACGTAGTACGTTCGCATACATTACATGCTATTAACCTTGGTTTCTCGTAGCTTATATCATTTAACATCGGCCCGTTTTCATGTAGCCGAATACCCAGATTTTTTCTCAATTGAATACTACCATTCTACAGGTATTAATTGTAATTATTAAAAAATGATACTACTTATTTTTAAATTAACTTTAGTTAGTTCTTTACTTTAATCGTGACTTATGATGGTTAATATATTATATTAGCAATTTTTACTTCATGATACATGTTTAAATGTGGTGCCGAAATAAAGGCAAGCGAATATTTTAAAATATCAATGGCAATTTGTTTTAGAACTCGGCCGGCCGCATCGTGGTTCTTGTTGGACAATATGCTTTTTTGGTTGGGTATGTAGCTTCCACTTTGTTTGGCATCTATCGTATTTTCCACTTGAGGCAGGATACACTAAAATATCAAAAAATTAAATTATCTGACTAGAGCATTTTACTAACATTTTTTTCTTATTTATTAAATTTATACTCTAGCCTAGATCTGCTATATATTGATTCAATGATAATTAAGTAGGTTGGTACCTACTTAATTATCATTGAAGAAATAAACGGAAAAAAATAAAAGACTAGTATTTGACCATATTTGGATGCGGCACCAATTAGCACCACATCGGTCTCAAGGGCTATTTTAGGAAACCTTTCTGGAGAGGACGTAAATAAAAAAAAAGTTTGTTAATATATTTTAATATAAATGGTATGAGAACAACAGAAAAACCTATATGTTTTATGATACTAGATGTGGCATAAGTAAAAAAAAAGCCTCTAATAAATAGTTATAACGTCCAAATTTTTTCCTGCAGAAAATTAATTATTAATTACATTGTTTATATTTACATCAATTCTCTATCTATGGATATGCAAGAGACCCAATCCAACAGGTCAGTCTTGTGCTGTAGTGTTTCGTAGCCAAGTTTTTAAACGTAATTTTGACGTAAAAATATGTTAATTACACGTGCTGTTTGACTAGTCTAAGCTGAGTGTAGGAGGGTAATTACCTCATTACCCCCTCATCGTTCAACCGCTCTTGACTAGCCTTGAGCCTCGGCCGACCCTAAATTTTAGAGTGTGATCCGTCACTGGCGCAATTATTCGAAGACATGCAGAAAAGGAAACAAAATATAGATAATGCGCAGTTAGGCAGTGACATGAAGCGAAGGACTGAAATGATTCAGACCGTATCTGCTTTTATGTTTACGACTGTATTTTGCAGAACATACAGCTATTGTTATACAATGATTGCCAATAAATACTAAAGTGTCAATAATTAAAGTAAATTTTTTCGTAATATTGTAATAATAATTAAATATACAGCATAATTCATAAATATGTACTGAAAATTTGTAGGTAACATTAGTGTCAAAAAGTTATGTTATTTTGAGTTTTTTTGTTACATTTTGTACGTTATTTCAGATAACATGTTAATCAAATTTGGTAGACAATCTACTGGAATTACCAGTGGATAAAATAGCTATAATAAATTTTAGAAGCATCTCCAGAGGTTTCGGTCTATTACTATAATTCGGCTGTCTAGAAATTATTTATCAGTGTCTATCGTGCAATGGAAATTTTAAAATTAAAATACTGCAAATAAACTGTTGGGAAAATGTCGTATAATTTTTTCATATTTCACCTAAATCTATTTTTATCTTTCAATTTTCAATACTTATTTATAAATCACCACCGAATACACTGTACCCAAAAATATATGTAACATATGGTAAACGTTTTTATTATTAATTACTCGGACAAGTTTATTCTTGATAAAAGTAGGTGCTTGAAGAAAAAATAATTTTGACAGTATTAAACTTTAGGTCAGATATACAAAATTTTAAAGAATTAAATTTTTGTGATAGCATGCCACAAAAAAATTGCAAATAAAAGCTAAGTACAGTTTTTTGATATTAGTTAAAGTTAAGGGGATATTTAGACTGAGAAATCGAAAAAAATTATTATTTTTTTCTTCTTCAAGTGCCGTACCCATATTCGGGCGTTGGCGATGGTCAGTGAGTGCCTTGAAACCTATCTTATATTAAGATGTATATGGTTTCTTTACACTAGACCATTATACTAGGGAATGTGTTCTACGTAGTGGTTTCCCGTTGCCTTCTACGCAGTTGTGTCGTGTAGTGTATGTGTTGAGTAAGAGGCCTTGTTACTGTTCGCAGTCGACCCAAGTCTAAACAGAGTCGTTAATGTATTATCCCAACGACCAAAGGCACCTTTCTCGAGCACTCTTTATTTTTAAAAAGTGCCGGCTACGCCAAGTCTCGAACCCGCGCCTTCCGGGTGGAAGCCGGCTCTCTTACCACTGAGCCACCGAGGTGTGTGTATTTTTTTGGTCTTTGACTTTCAATTTCTCCTTAACTATAATAAATAAAGAAACATTTTACCTATGCTTGATTTACAATTTGTTATGGTTTTTTAAACTGCCGTCACAGAAATCCCGTATATTGGATACTTTTTTGGACACATTGTATATGTTTGTTTCTAATTATTTTTTATCGACCAAATCATAAAAATAATAATTTTCCACAATACATTTATAATAGGTAGCGTATGATGGGTCTAGCAAACGCTAGCCTATAGAGCTTTTATAATTATTTCGCTATTATGATTTCTAAAAAGCGGGCGTTATCTGTCGCAACGTATGATTTTGGTACTCTTTAGCCCTCTATTGGTACCCTTTAGCCCGCTACTGTGGACAAACATACGAGGTTTTACGCTAACAGTTTACTACATGACAATATATAAGGTTGTAATTTTTACAAATAGCTTTAAATGCTAAAATTTAACTTACGAACTTTTGAAAGTAAGCCGGCGTAATACGTTTAAAATATGATTAGGTTGTCAAATGATATATGCCAAAATAAATTTATTAGTTTTTAGACATGCAGAAGCAATCGCGTTCACAAGTTTTTCCGAAATATTAATAATAGTTAATATTACGGGGATACTGTTTAATACATATAAAATATTCTAGAAAGTCCAAATATTCTGATTAATGATATCGGCATTAATAACCATAAGTGAATGTAATAGTTATCATATAATTTGATTAGAAAGTTTATATCTTGATGGTGCTACAGGTGGTAGACAGTCAACTGATTTACACTATTATTGAAAATTTAACAACCACGGTGAGGGTCATTATCATTGCACGTGGTGTTTTAAAGACACTATCAGTTCAAGTCAAATGTGTGAATTTTTCCGTTGTTATAATTTACTAAACAAAAGGGATACATTCTATACAATTTTGATGGAAACAAGAAAAAATTTGAATTGGCCTGTAAAAACTAGTAAAAACTTTGGAATAAAATAAAAATGGTTATCAATTTTAAGAAAAACAATATTTCTGGTAAATAAATGTATAAAAAATAATCCAAATCGCATTTAAAAAAATCTAACATTGGAGCAGGTCTAGCTCCTTTAAGATATTATCAAAGTATTTTAAAAAAACTGTAAAAGAATTAATTTTAGCAAATCAGTGAAATGTAAAAACACTATTAAATATAACCTAACAAAATGTAGATTCCTGTTTTAAAAAGGGAATTATAACTGGAGTAATTACAAATCTAAATATTAAAGAACCGATTTTTTTTTAAAGCATTTAAAATTTTCGCCTTAGAAATTAGGAAAGAAATAAAACAATCTATTATAAAGGTCAACGCATTTTTTCCTGCAAATTTTGTGAAATCTCAAAATGGAAAAAAAGATATTAAAACATTTTCCACAGCCAATGGTGCTATTGATCAGAATACCAGATTGAAAACAGTTCAATTGAGAGACCGCAAATCGAAAAAATGAATCAAATATTAGTTAATCTGTACACCATTGAAAAAGTACAATTTTAGCAGCAAAAAAGAATTTCCACGATTACTGTGACAGTGATGATAAACTGAGTTATAAGGAAAGATTAGTTCATTTTGCATACATTAAAAGTTTGACGCGATTAGTTAACACACAAAATGTACATAATAAATCTATGTGAACGATATTTGAATCATTTTAAAAGTCTAGAAAATTTCACAAAACATTACGAGACTGTCGACAATTTAAAGAGACAAAAAACTGGATCTTCCTTCTAAAAATAAATATATTCTAAAAATTTAAAAATTTCAAAACAAACAACACTTTTTTTTGTTATTTATTCTTATTTGGAGTGCATATTACAAAAATATGGAAAAACTTCCAGAAACAAAAACAGGTTAAATTTCAAAAACACGATCCATGTAGCCTAGCTTTTACTTAAAATGTTCGTATAACGATTGCTTATCAGCCTTTTATTGTTATATAGGCGAAGACTGTATAATTTGATTTGTTTAAAAACTTTTAATACTAACACACGCTATTTGACATTTTCTCCAATCGTCTTCCCATGAAATCTTTGACTGAACGAGGATTTCTGTTAGCTCAATACTGCTACATTTGCTTAGGTAAATTTGAATAAAACAAATCGAAATTTAGGAACCAATCACATCTGACAGGCTTTTGCAGCGGTCCGAATCATAATAAATATAATCTTAATTATGCAGATACTCACATAATACCAGTTATATTCCATAATTTATCCGGTTACGATGGTCGCTTTATATAAATGACTCAAAATATTTTAATGGAAAATTGCGTTTTGTGCATTTTTTTTATTTATATTGCAGTTCTTGACATCTTGATGAAAATTTATTATTGCCACAACTTGATACTACTATTTTGAGATACAGAGTGTCAAAATTTCAATTTTTTTTTTATTATTTTTGCGACCCAGTCAAGATTTTGTTCCTAATCTTACTAATTAACCAGTCTTGGCAATTTTATTTATTGTTTTGTAACATATAAAAAATGAAATAGTTGTTTCTTATATATAATTGTATATTCTTATATACAAAGAGTGGTAGAACAATATTTTCCGTGAATACAAATTCTGCATATTTATTAAAAAAACGGCCAGATTTTTTTATAGTTTTGACATGTTTGATACTAGGACTGGTTTGTGGAAAAACAATGTAGTGAGTAAAAATACACATGATAGTGGACAACACTAGTGGTCTCGAATAATCCAGCTAACAGCTTCTAAAATATTCAGCATATACATACACTACCCAGTAGCCATCATTTTACGAGGGAAATAGTGTAATGCATATTTATAGATCATAATAGAATAAATATAATATATACTTAGTAATTAACAACTAACTCAATTACAACATTGTGCAGAAATGTTACTTACTAAATATACACGTTCAAAAATTGCGGTTTTCATAAAATAGAGCTCTTTATCAGAGCATTTGTCAGTTACACCATTTTTTTTTTATTTATATCTGTTTATTTTTTGTTAATTTTAGAACCTAGGTATAGTAAATAAAGCTAAAAATATAGGTGCTGTTCAGAAGTCATATATTAACAATATATTTGATACTTTCGCAGTAATAACAAATAGCTAAAAGAATTGCAACTATGTCATGAAGTTTTTTAAAAAATTAAAAATCACATCCAAGTTTATACAAGAAAAGAATTATTGAAAAATATAGCCTAGCGACGATACGATGTAATTATTATATTGTACGACATGGTATTTTACTTTTGAACATCGATTAACAAACCTACAATATAATGTTAAACAAAAAAGTGAAATAGGGATTGGTATTTATGAAAACTACCTACCTACAAACATTGTCTTTATATGAATTTCTATAAAACTAATGATATTTAAACAGCGTTCTGGAATAGTCAGTTATATTGCCATGTTTTCTTAAAGACAAGATTTGTAAATAAATTGACCCTAGCTCCAGCATATCTAAAATCTAAAAAAATCTTGTCATTTGTTCAGTAAATATGCAGAAATTGTAATAAATAATAAACACTTCTTTAAGGACTTTTTTAGCGTTTTTATTTTACAATATTTTCTATATAGAATAGGTCTGACAATGCCATAACCGGGTGAAACATATTATAATAAACTAATAATATACTCAACACACAAAAGTAATAAACGAAAACCATTGTAAAATACATTTCCTTTAAATGTGTTCTTTTACAGACGTAGACGAATGCGAAGACCGCAATGGGGACTGCGAACACGAGTGTATTAACGAAGTAGGTAGTTATCGATGCTCCTGCAAAGAAGGATACGACCTAAGGGCTGACAACAGGACTTGCGAAAGGACGAACGGTGGTCAATATAATGGCGATATAGAAGATCCATTAATGCAGACCATGGCAGGTCACTCAAGTCGATGCTTCGCAGGCTGCGAGAGTTTAACTAGGATGAACGAGAAACTTAAGGCATTACAAGAAAAGGTAATCTCAAAACAGTATTTTTTTCCTAGACGTGCCTTACTCTAAGCTCTAGTTAACATCTAACTTTTAAGTTGGTTTGCAATGTTGTGCTTACAACCAAATGATTAGATATTTTATCAAAACTAATGACCTGACGATGGTTTTACAATGTATATATTTCAAATCCAAAACTTTTATGTATTTTTAAAACTATATTTGCCTTTTAACTGTACTAACTTAAAACTAAATTTATGCTAAACTCATAACAAAACTAACGATAAGAAATGATATTCTAGTAACAACTGAAAGAAGGTTCTCTGGTTTTGAGAACGGACCGCAGAAACCTGGGTGGACACTGGGACAGCGGCGGTAATTTCCGGGTCCCCAAAAAAAAAAAAGTTCCGATGAAATGTAAATTCTACAGTATAATTTGATATTTATTATTATATTGATATATTGACAACTGCCACTTTTTCGTTTGATTTGTATTACAATCTATATTAGCTCAAAATACATTTTGTAATACTTAATAAAAATCAAATATTATTTAAACATTAAAGAAATTAAAAAATATTTGCGATACTGGGGCCTACAAATGAGTGGCAATGTGTTTAAATTACAGTTTCTGGCTAGCCCCGATTCAATTGGCAATATATATACCCTCCTGACAATATTTACAAAGCTAGCAAAAAATATTTATAAATACACTGTCAAAACATCAAATCTTGAGATATGGGGTCCACTTTCTTTTTTATAGTTTTCTGATGTAATTTTAAAACTATACTTGCTGTTGAATTGCGATGGGGCTCTTAGTTGTACTAACTTGAAACTAAATAAATGTTAAACTCATAACTAAACCAACAGTAAAAAAAATTAATCTAGTAACTCACGAACGTTCGGTGATTTTAAAACACGATCATATAGAGACGGGTGGACCCTGGGGCAACGGCAGCACTTCCCGGGTTCCCAAAAGAAATTATTGTAACGAGATGTAAATTCTATAGTATAATTTGGTAATTGTAGTATATTGACAATTACAAATGTTTTCGTTTATTTTGTAATACAATCTACATTAGTTTATAAAACACTTGTAATAAAAAAACAAATGTCATTTAATCATTAAAGAAATTAAAAAACACCTACAATAATTACGGCTTACAATTGAGTGGCAATTAATTGTAAGTAAGTAATTTTAAAACTATATGTGCCGTTGAATTGCTACGGGGATCTCAGTTGTACTAGACTCTAAGTCATGTTATTTAAAATTGATAAGCTCAGACCTCGAGATACATGATGTATGCCTCAGAAGCTCTTTGTCGTGGCTATTTATAGGGGTGGTTCTTTCTTGCCTTTTCACTACTACATCATACGTGGAAACCCATCGTTACACCGAGTCACGATTCGGTAAACACAGGTCGACTATAAATAGCCGGCCTGGGTCTCTTTCAGTGTTCCGATCTCGTGAACTGAAGATCCCTGAAGATGCCTCGTGCAATGGAAGGCGAAACGTCGGAAAGTGATTCCATTTTGACACGGTCTAATCCCAAGAACCATGATTTCTTAACCCTGTATATTAGTTTAGAATAAAAAAGGCAACAATTATATTTATAAACATTTGTAATAAAAATCAAATGTTATTTGAACATTAAAGAAATTAAAAAATATTTACAATAAAGGAGCTTGACGAACCTTGCGACTTACAAATGAGTCAAGCCAAAATTACAGTTTCCAGCTAGCCCTAATTCAGATGGCAATATATCCAAAGCAGATAATCTATGCTGATTCATTGAAAATGTTGATAGATTTTACAACGTTTGAAAATTAGGTATAGAGAATTTATCTTTAGTTAATATTATACCAGCCGACTAAACTAAGGGCCAGAGAAGTGTTGTTTTCGCCTCTCTCTCTCTTGTCGGACATGTCCACACCTTAGATTTTTATAGGAATTTTAATAAGTAGGCCCAGTACTTCGTTTGGAACAGTTCCTTTAAAATTTAATACAGTGATGATTTTTTTATTGACATTGGTAGTGTGCATTTTAGTTATCATGTTACGGGTATTGAACCTAAATAGCAGGTTCCCCTACAAGTACTCTATACTTAAATGTTTATTATAGTAACTGTTTTTACAAAGAAAAACATATTACATTAGAAATAATTCTAGAAAATGGCTTTTAGTAAATATTGATGCAAATTTGTCATTGCCACAACTAGATTCTGACAATATTTTTGAGACACAGGGTGTCAATATTTTGAATTTATTTTTTATTATTTTAGCGACCCGGCCAAGATTTTGCTACTCCTCCTTTTAATTAACCAGTTTTGGCAAAATGAAATATGCTAAATGATAGGTTAATATTTAATCTTTTGTAATATATAAATAAAAAAACTTTACAATAGTTTTTTATTAAAGCAGTGGTGGAGTAATATTTTCGGTGACTACTATGGTTTTTTTTTGCTGATTGATTTAAAGTTTGGGTCTCGGTTTTATTTAAAGGTATTTATAAAAAATATATTTAGATTCGACACAATCAGGTTTTAAGAATATTTTTACGGTACTAATTTTTATTTGTTTGGTTCATAACACTTTTACATGAGTATTGTACACTATTTTCCTATACGACCACAAATAATCATCAGTATGACTTTTATTTTTATTTAATTTTTAACACTAGTTTAGAAAAATTAACTAATTCCTTTAATTAATTGCAAATATAGTTTTTTTGTAACAAGGGCGGAAAGTGATACCTTTCCGCAGGTGACTTAATGATAACAATTGCTTTATTGTTAAGTCGTTGCTATGGGTTTAATTTTTTAAGGCTTTTATTGACATTGGCATTGATTTAACTTTTTTTTAATTTTAATAACCTTTCTTGTGTTTTAATATACAGGATATGTTAGATATATAGCTGTTTTGGCTTGCGTTCAATATATTTTTTAAAGGTGGTAATTTTTTATAAAAAAAAACTAACTGGTATTTTTTTTTTTTGCAGTTATAAATAACTTTTTTCGATACGCTTTTTCGTCAACAAAGTTGGCAACGTTGAATCATGGCCATTGGCCACTTCGAATTTCAAACCGGTCTCGAGAGCATCTAATTGTCATTTTTGACATGCATTTTCACCAACTTGAAACTGCTTAGCAGTAAATATTTTTTTAAAAGTTAGTTTCTTTAAAATATAGTGTACACAATAGAACTTTTTCTAATCTAAGGCTTGTGCTATAAAATCATATCTTATGAAACTAGTGTTTTAATATACTAATTCAATACACGTGTAAAACAAATTATTTCAATATACGTGTGATATAAAGCAATTTCTAGCCAAATAACAGTTTTATATGTGGTTGTAAGAAAAATATTATTTTCCTAGGGGCTATGCATCTGGGTTATCGTTCAAATACATACAAATAGTTTATTGACATGCTCTAAACTGTCTATAGTTTTTTAAAAGTATTTGTATTTAGTGCTTATGCCAAGAAAGTGTTCTTGTATGAAATTACCGGAAATACTTTTAATATGATTTTTTTTCTTGTATGCGTTTCCATCATTCGACTTTTTTTCTTCCGCCTTACTTGTTCTCCTCTTACATCCGTCATTCGTATATTGTGAGTTTCTTTGTTTAAATATTACTTTACAGGTTTCTGCACTAAGCACGGCAGTCAAATTGTCAAGTTTTGCTTCAGGTCCCCCAGGCCCTGTTGGTCCACCAGGGCCACCTGGGTCACCTGGGCCCAGAGGATTTCCAGGTAAGTTTCTTTCAAAATAATATACTAAGATCATACATTCATCCCTATTAAATTATTTATGGAACGTATACATTGTGATAAACTTATTTTAATTTACCAGTCTAAATATAGTTTACGCCATTTATTAAGATTAAGTAACCTTAAGTGTTTAAATGCTACTTATCTGCTGTTTCCGTCATAATTTTGTCTATAACATGTGCTTGACTCTATAATAATTTGTTAAGGCAATATTATAGATAAACCCACAAAATTTTACATTTGTATGGCTGGATTTTACTTCTCTAAAAAATATATTTCCTTATTTTCGTAGGTCGTCTGCGGATACATCAATCTCCTTATTCTCGACATACCTCAAAAATTAGGTACTAAGAATTTCACTAACCAAACGTCACATGTTGATGTGAGGGTAGTGTTTTAAATATCTTCGTATCTAAGAGTGTCTTAGTACAGAAACATATCGTCCAGACTAATTCGATTGCATGCTGATCCTTAACATAGTCTGTACTAAAAGACAAAATTGAACATTTTCGGTTAAACACGCAGTCAGGAAACTGTGATTTTTGTATTTTTCTCGGCTGCTTCCTTTTTATCTATAGGCTTATATTTAAAATGCGTATCTAATACTATGTAAATTATAATAATAATTAATTCGTAATATTTTACTAAAAAATAATTGGTTGTATATCCTAAACATACGTATCATATGAATCATTTTTATCAAATTTATCACTTTTCACTCATACTGACATTTCGGTGATCGGATCAGTTGTTAAGCAAAACCATCATTTGGGAATATTCCCGAAGGTCGTATATTTCAAACTGGACTGGCCTAAAAAATAATTCCCATAAATAGCACATTTGTAAGCGTGTCGTCCAAAGCGTTGACAACAGAATAGATGGGAACATATTTTAGCCCGAACAAAGCAAACATAACTAACCTGTAAAATACGCAACAATCGTTTTGTCGAATTCGCAATGGTTTTATGTGGCTGGAGGTTTTCGTATTCCACCAAAATGCATATGTTTGATATGTATCGATTTTTTGAACCTTGTTAATGTCACGAATTATAGGATTCGTAAATTATACTGTTACTGTTAGTGAACTATCTGCTCATAGATACTGAATCCGTGCTTACTCTGTGAAATTTGTTTGATTCTACATTTATTAAAACGAATCCGAAAATTTTTTCATATAATATCCTGAAACTTTACATTTAAAAAGTTAATATTCTAATAAATTACGTTGCTAGACTCTCACGGTCTGCTGGGGTTACAATCTTTTATATATTTACGATCACACCTTATGAGGATTGTATATGCACGTTTTCTCCATGCAGCAATTCCCACTTTCTAAGGTCTATACTTTTCGACCTCACTTGCCGGTTGAACATTGTTGTTTTAACTGACTCCTTGTAGTCCCTTCATATGTTTTGGTCACTCCATCTCAGTAGGTTGATTTTTTACAGCATTTTTCCTTAAGTGCTGTCAAAAATACCAACAAATATTTTTTTTAATAGAACACCTGTATCTTATAATTCCAATAAATGCCCCTCTTTTTAGTGATTATAAATATATTAGGTTTGATTATCTGTAAAGAAAATCGAGAAAGTTGACAGTATTACTCTCCCTAGCGACCAACGTTCGAACTTGAAAATAATTTGCAGCGATTTCTCTTGGCCGATTTACTTATAAATATTTTTTTTGTTAAGTTCTGTCATTAACGGTTCCCAAGCTGCAGCCGACGTCCCCTATTATTAGACTACCCTGTACATATATATATATATATATATATATATATATATATATATATATATATATATATATATATATATATATATATATATATATATATATATATATAAATTGCATTCACTTGCTTTACTGGTACAGAACCTAACTTTTTATTGGGGTAGGAGTTTGTTTCAGTTCTGTTTTGAGCATTTTTGGGTGGTTTTAATTACTGTGGATAATAAAATTAAAATGTCCACAGATTTACAGAGAAACGAACACAAACTCTTCTTCTAAAAATGCCATTTTCTACCACTTGCATCTCTTTATACATTGAATTTTGAAGCAGATTGGTTCAAGTAGATATAATTTACGATACTCAATGTATTCCTTTTGATCCTATGGATCATCAAAAATCAACGCAATCCTGCACAAATATATATATATATATATATATATATATATATATATATATATATATATATATATATATATATATATATATATATATATATATATATATATATATATATATATATATATATATATATATATATATATATATATATATATATATATATATATATATATATATATATATATATATATATATATATATATATATATATATATATATATATATATATATATATATATATATATATATATATATATATATATATATATATATATATATATATATATATATATATATATATATATATATATATATATATATAAAGGAAAATATAAATGTTGATCTTTTTTGACAGGTTTTCGATGTCGGTTTTCTATCTGATGATAAATTATGTCAATTCAGAAAAATTCCTTCAACTTTACTAATTAAAATTCGTTTCCAGCACTTAAAATAAAAACTCCAGTGGAGCTCCAGAATATATACGGAAATACCGAAAAACCCTGCGCATTCGTTACAGTTTATAGTGGTATGTGTCTCTTGCGTCTGATTCTGATTACAGACTGCGTCGTAAATTTTTCATAACACCCTCCCTTCGGCTTGTTCATACATGTTCTTCTAGTTATGTGTCGGCATGTAAGTTGAGGGAGGAGGCTATATAAGACATAAGCATCTCTCTCTCTACGATTGCTGGTCGGGTTGTTGAAGTAGCATGTATTTGTTTTTGATTGATTCTCGAGCAACCTTAAAGTTCTAGCGGCTCTTGCAAACGCCATAAAGGCATCTTCTACGTGCGCTAGAACCTGTACAGGGTGGCCCACATAAGATGACCCACTACCTTATCTCATAATCTGTACGAGATAGGGAAAAAAGTTTTATACAAAAGTTTCTTGGGTTTATCTAAATTTTTTAAATATTGTATTTTTATATATACAGGGTGTGTCATTTTGCGTTGACAGATATCAACTTTGTTATTTTAAGTGGAACACCCTATATATTATTATGGATTTGAATAGCTCTCTTAGAGACGATTTCAACGATGTATTATAAGATGGGTCTACGAGGCACCGTTTCGGAGATATTTACGATCATCTTCAATTTTTGACATACTTTCAACTTGTTGTATCTCTGGTATTTATCAACTTTTTTGTTTCATTTTTATGCAGGAAAAAACATAATTTTATGCTTTATTGGACGTGTAGGTAAAAATATTGAAATTGAAAAAAAATGTTACAGTGTTGTCACGTTTTGCGTTCCATCAGTTTTCTCAAGATTTTTAAATGCAACCCCCTATATTTTATAACGGATTTAAATAGAGCATCGAAAGATGATTTCAACGATATATTATAACATAGGTTTACAAGTCACGGTTCCCGAGTTTTGGGGATTTTCTTCAGGAATCAATTTTAATATTAAACAATTTTTACTAAACATAACATAAACTATTAAACATGACATAACAAGAACAAAGACAAAAAAATAAACATTACTTAAATTAAATTTTCTATATAGCCACCTTCCTGTGCTATACATGTTGTATAAATAATGTCTAATTTTTTTATTGCCCTACGAACTGCTCCACTCTCATTGATCAAATGGATCTCTTCCATTATTCTCCCCCTTAAATCGTCTACGTTATTAACTTTATTCTTATACACTTTGTCTTTAATATTTCCCCATAAAAAAAAATCTA
Organism: Kuschelorhynchus macadamiae; assembly: GCA_030620095.1. Taxonomy (NCBI): domain Eukaryota; kingdom Metazoa; phylum Arthropoda; class Insecta; order Coleoptera; family Curculionidae; genus Kuschelorhynchus; species Kuschelorhynchus macadamiae. Next base: position 158,443 of record JAUTXW010000581.1, on the reverse strand, counting down.
GTGGAGTTAAATCGGGACTCCGAGCTGGCCAGGGTATTGACCCAAATCTGCCAATCCACATTGGAAATCTTTCATTTAACCATTCAATTACAGGTCTTACGGTATGGTACGGCGCACTGTCTTGTTGAAATACAAGACCATCTTTAATTTCATCCGGTAATTCATTAATAAGAGGTTGTATTTAATATTGCAACAAACTGTGGTATCTCATTCCGTTAAGAGTCCTATCATAAAAAACCGGCCCAATCACTCGGTCCTTTATTATTCCGCACCAAACATATACACTTTGATGTCCCTGCTTTCTGATGGCTTTGATTTTATGTTGATTTTGCCTTGACCAGTAGTGGCAGTTCTTTCGGTTAAATATTCCCGCGGTGTTGAAAATTGCTTCGTCAGTGAAAAGAATTTTGTCAAAAACCGGTTGATCAAAGTGGCGGTCCATCATATCCATGCAAAAAGTAGCTCTGTTGTCAAAATCAGCTATGGATAGCTCTTGTACCGGAGTGAATTTGAAAGGATGGTAATCGTTGATATTAAGTGTTCTCTGAATACTTGCTCGGCTAATATGCGGTATGTCCCGTGCGGCATCCCTTTGGGAATTTTCATTGCTTTCCTCAAAATATAAAAGAACATCAAGTTGATTTTCTTTTGTAAGAACTGTCCTAGGCCGGTTTCTTTTATTGTTTATCACAACGCCATTTTCCAGATCTCGTGTAATTCTTACGAAGATTTTCTTACTTGGAATTCTGCTATTTGGATACAGTCTTCTATACTCCCTTAACGCTAGTGCGGGACTCTTATTGTTTCTAATGAAGCACTCATATAAATTTAAACGTTGTTGAATAGTGTAGTTCGACATAATTATTTCTTAAATTTACTAATTTAATCAAGAAATGCAACCAAGCTGTCAAATTTCATACAAATAATATTTCGTTTGTTTCCATGGTTTTGAAGCACAGCCTACTTAAAATTGATGATAGGGTTGTGGAAAGGTTGGTAAATAATTGTGAGAGAAAAAACACGAAGCCAATACTTAGCTTGATGACGTTTGTTACTCGACTGACCTTCAGACGCTCTATATAAAAACGAAACAACAAAAATGATTAGTAAGCAAAGACATTTTGCGGCACCATTATCGACACAGTCGCCTTGGCCGTCTGTTTCGGTAATCGCTAATCATAACATTGATAAGGCTTATTTAGTATATGAGAAGGAAACATAAAGAACTATTTTTAAATAGATTCACACTATTTTAACAAAAATACACATTATGTATTAACTGATTTTTAGAGAGTTTTACGTTTGATCTGGAAAACGGCGTGGTAATAATTATTCAAAGCAATTAGAAAATCTAATTTAGATATTCTTTAGCATATAATATTAATTTTGTTGTCTTCGTTCATGTCATGTCACGTTTAATAGTTTATATTATGTTTTAGTAAAAATTGTTTAATATTAAAATTGATTCCTGAAGAAAATCCCCAAAACTCGGGAACCGTGACTTGTAAACCTATGTTATAATATATCGTTGAAATCGTCTTTCGATGCTCTATTTATATCCGTTATAAAATATAGGGGGTTGCATTTAAAAATCTTGAGAAAACTGATGGTACGCAAAACGTGAGAACACTGTAACATTTTTTTTTCGATTTCAATATTTTTACCTACACGTCCAATAAAGCATAAAATTATGTTTTTTACTGCACAAAAATGAAACAAAAAAGTTGATAAATACCAGAGATACAAGTTGAAAGTATGTCAAAAATTGAAGATGATCGTAAATATCTCCTAAACGGTGCCTCGTAGACCCATCTTATATACATCGTTGAAATCGTCTCTAAGAGAGCTATTCAAATCCATAATAATATACAGGGTGTTCCATTTAAAATAACAAAGTTGACATCTGTCAACGCAAAATGACACACCCTATATATATAAAAATATAATATTTAAAAAATCTAGATAAATCTAAGAAACTTTTGTATAAAACTTTTTTCCCTGTCTCGTACAGATTCTGAGATAAGGTAGTGGGTCATCTTATGTGGGCCACCCTGTACATATTTGTTAAAAATGGGCTTGTTGTTGTTATTTCAGCATCTCGTGTGACCTTTTTTAATGCAAGATTGAAAACCATGCAGGAGTAGAGTAGCGATGCGACCGATCTACAGTATCGCAAGTGGCTTTAAAGTCAATGAAAATATGATGAGTTTTTGTACATCATATCACCGTGTTTTTGCTAGAATTTATCCCAGAGCAGAAATTTGATCGATGGTAGATTACAAAAGCCAGTCTGGTAATTTCCAAAAATTTTCTCAGAATATGGTTTTAGTTTTTTAGGGGTAGTTTCCTGTTACCATAATATACTGTTTATTAGTCAGTATTGCAATAATAAAAATATATCTTGTGCTTTTGGATATATCTCCGCGGCCTCATAGACAGGGTGAGTCAACGATCAAAAAAGTAAATTTACGCCGAATAGGTAAAATTTGGAAACAAACTCTATCTGAAATAGTATACATATGTAAGCTGCGCACATTTTAAAAATATTTTCAATTATACAGGTTGCCTCAAAACAATAGGGAAACTAGAAGTTGTACTTTTTTTTAAATGGGACACTGTGTATTTGATTTAATTTTTAATTATATATTAAATTGTAATATTTTGTGTATAACATGTTATATGGCTAAAGTCGATAGTTTTTTAAATATTTAGCTTCATTGTCAAATTTGATACACATCTATGACTAACAATATTATGCCCATTTGTGCAACTAAAACCAAATATTTTACTTTTGCATAAAATAAGTATGGACTAAAAATTTGTTTTCGTTATATTGAAAATATCACATAAAAGCGGTGTCCAAACACCAAACTTTTACATCTTTGAACTAAATTATTTCAGTTTTTTTAAATGGCACCCGTATATTTTTATCTGTTCTTGTGAAGCATAACCAATCTACAACTTTCATTAAACACATTATGGATCCGCAGTAATTTTAGAAATATTTTAGAGTTTTCGTAATTTTTCGTAATTTAGAAAACTGTGAACTCGATCAAATTAGCCACAGTAGCTGTCAGTAAAACAAAATTGTTTGATACGAAAACCATAATCTATTATCTAAAATTAATTCAGAGAAAGCTAGAAAATAAAACAAAATACACCTAAAATTTGTTAAAATGCTACACATGAAATAACGATATAAAAAATGATTTTATAATCATAATTTATAGTAAGACCACAAGAAAATGTAAATATCATCATTTCATATTACATTACACCAATAGTTAAATGATGAATATTTTAAAAAATCTAGTTAAATTTTGCAACTTAATGATAAGGTGAATAGAGCCCTTTCCAAACTTTTTAGAAAAATTTATGTTTTAGGATAAATCTAAATTTTCAAACAATGGAGCCGCGAACAGGTATAAAGATTTGAAAATTGTGTTAAAAATGGGGTCTATCCTATATTTTGCAAATAAATAAATGAGCTTTAATGATAAAAATACCTTTCAATTTATGCAGCATTAATGTAAAAAATGTCTTATATTTCGAAAATTTATTTAATTTTCCAAAAATAGGATTACGTCATTAAATACGTCAAACATTTTTTGCGTCAACAGTGGCCCAGTCCCTCCAAAGGCTACTCTAGTGCACTACGGACAAAAGAAAAAACAAAACTAATTAAAAAAAATAAAACAGCATATATGTTAATAATTATTTAATTCTAGGAGAACTATTGCATGCTCATTTAAGATCGGAGAAATAAGCAAAAAGAAAAACAATAATATGAATAGTAAAGGATTAATGACTATCAAAGGTAATATCAAACGTTAATTTGAGGATCAGTTAAAACAAACAAATAAAAGTTTGTTAAAGTTTAAATATTCCCTTGGCAAAGAATTGTAACACTTTACGGCATGATAAGATCTGTTAAGGGCAAAAAGTGAAAAACTAGCGACAGGGTTTAGTCAAGTTCGAAGTAAGATGAAAAGGTACCTACATATTAGAAAAAACTTCCTGCACGTCCGACCCCAAGAAAATGTGTTATGTATAGGCAATTTAAATTACATTTCGTTTAAAAATGGGTTCAAGAGGGTTCACGCGCTGATTTCAAATTTTACAGTTACGTAGACAAAGGATCAATGCAAGGCGGTAAAGAGCGATTTTGTGGGAAAAAAATTATAGGCGACGGCATTTGAGTCAAAAAGTGGTCGAAAAATGGTCGAAAATGGATAAATCTACTTCTATTTTAGATTTGATTTTTTCATAAAAAATCGCATTTAGCGCCCAACTATACATATTTCCCTATTAATCACATTGAAGCTAATACATATCTCTTATAGTTTTAACATAATATTGCAGCGCCGGAAGGTTTGCAAATGATCCATAATACTGCGTGCAGTTCCCCCTTAAACATAGCACTTCGATGATGAGGCATTGTGATTTCATGAGTACAACGAACGCTAACGGAATGAACTTGAACGAAGGTCTAATTTGGCTTGTAATGAAACGGAAAAACCCTGGTTAGAGTAAATACTTTTTAAAAAGTTGGCAAATTGTAGTTTTTTTTTTTGTGTTTTCTATTTTAAACCATTTCAGATCATTAAGCGTAAATGATACATGGTCATACTTTCGTTACTCAAAAATAAATCTACAGCAAGCATTCTGAACCTTTTGGATACAAAGCCTATCACAAAAATATTTTTCTTAAGGGGGAACTGCACGCAGTAATATGGATCATTTGCAAGCCTTCCGCCGCTGCAATATTATGTTAAAACTATAAGAGATATGTATTAGCTTCAATGTTATTTTAATAGCGAAATACGTATAGTTGGGCGCTAAATGAAAAAATGGAATCTACAGTTATAAAATAAAAGTAGTTTTGTCCATTTTCAACCATTTTTTGACGCACATGCCTTCGCATATAATTTTTTTTCCACAAAATAGCTCTTTACCGCCTTACATTGATCCTTTGTCTAAGTAATTGTACAATTTGAAATGGTAAATCGTACTCATGTCTTTGTATTTCTGCAGCGCGTGAACCCTTTTGAACCTATTTTTAACCGAAATGTAATTTAAATTACCTATACATAACACATTTTTTTGAGATTGGACGTGCAGGAACTTTTTTTTAATGCGTAGGTACCTTTTCATTTTACTCTCAACTCGACTAGACCTTGTCGCTGGTTTTTCAATTTTTGCGTGCAGTTCTCCCTTAAGTTAAAATCTAAAATATGGCGATTAGTATAAAGTATTTTAAGATTATGTATGATTTCTGTATAAGTTTCTTAATATATTCCTTAAACCTTAGGTCAGAATCAACTATGACTTTTACTTCAATTTTGGGAGTTTCTTTATTACCAAATAGCAATAACGTTGTTTTAATTGGATCAAGATTTAGGTTATGATTCTTTGATAAAATCACAAAATTTAATCTTGGGTAATAAGGCCAAAAGCAAGCAAATAGTCGTCACGATTATAATGAAAATAAACTTTTGTATCATCAGCTTGTACCTTACAGTTATTAAGATATTTTAATATGCCAGCGGTGTACATTATAAAAAGCAGAAGACCTAAAATTGATCTTGAGGAACACCTGATAAAACGGGTTCCCTTTAAGAAAAAGCATGATTGAACGATACAACTTGATAACGATTTGATAAATAAGATTTAACTAAACAAAGAGATTCATCATGAAAACCATAATATTTAAGTTTAGATATAATTAATTTGTGATTAAGAATATGAAATGCTTTCAAAGAATCTAACAGCACCAATGCATTGCATTGATATTTTATCAAATGCTGAAAACAGGTCATGAGTCACATTCCCGAGACCGACCGCTGTACTAAAACACTTTCTAAACCCGCACTGGCAATCTGGTAATATTTTATTAATAATAAAATGTGAATATAATTTTTTAAAGTACTATAAAAGTTCTACTAATAGTGCATACACCACCATATTTAGTCTTGCATGTTCCCCCTTATTGTAGTTGGGTGGATTTACAGATACAATCTTCAATTTTCATCGTATAACTCTTGGTGTAATTCCATATGTGATATGGATGATATTTATATTTTCTTGTGGTTTTGCTTACTTTGTGATGACTCACTTAAACTACCAAGTTGTGGACTACTTAAATTGACACCTTCTTCTATATAAAGTAGAATTTCTAACTCTTTATCTTGATTTGCAGCAATTTGTTGACTGTCCTCTTCGAATATTTCACATTGCGACTAGCATAAAAGCGTTGCATAAGATTTTGAAAGCCCACTTTAGAACTACATTTTGTTTCATGCCGCATTTTGGCGAGAAGAATTTTTTTGAAGCTTGACCCAATATATAGCATTTCAATCTGAGATATATTAGTTCTGAAACAGACGAGAAAGAAAAACAATAGAATAACAACAATTCGGTTCGGAGATTTCATAGTTGTTTAGTCCCCATTTCCTATAGAGAAACTACTGTGATCGAGTTGACCATTTTCTAAATTACGTAAAAAAAGAAAAAATTTAAAATATTTCAAAAACATGCCTTGAATAAAATTGCAGACTTTTTATGTTCTAAGAGAACAAACAAAAATATACAAGGGTGCCATTTAAAAAACTGTAATAATTTAATTCAAAGATGTTAAAGTTTGGTATTTAAATATGGATACCCTGTATGCGATATGTTCAATATTACCAAAATGTATAGAAGAAAAATATTTTTTATTAATTCCACAAATATGTTTTATATTGCTAATCAAAGATGTGCATCAAATTTGATTATTTTTTTAAAGCCAAATATTTAAAAATCTATCAACTTACAATTTTTGGTATAATTTAAAAATCAAGTCAAATGCAGGGTGCCCTATTTAAAAAAAAATAAAAAATATTCTTCTAGTTGCCCCACTTTTTTGGCGGTTCCTTTATAATTGCAAATGTTTTTAAAATGTCCGCAACATATGTATGTATTGCATACCAGAAATTCCGGAACTATATGAATTATTTACATTTTTTCAACGGCACATTACTCGTTACTAAATTTTACCAGAGGGAAAATGAATGCTCCTTTTAGCCTCACTTTTACTGAAATACCTCCTTATAACAAAATTATTAATTTATGTGAGCATACATAAATTTACGATGATGATGATAAGTAAAAAAAAATATAGATTTTTAGAACTTTTGCAAGATCAGCATTGCCATCGGCTCGCACTCTGGAATTGCGATACAATGACCCATCTGTTGATTTCTTTACCGAAGAGATTCATTTAAAAAAGATTCTTGTAATTAAAAAGTGTAACTTTTTGAATAAAATTATTCTTGGAGCACTTCTTTAGACTTTGCTTTTTGCCCAAAAGTAAATTTAAAAAGAAAATTAATCCACGTTACTAATTTTAATGTACAAGCTGCCATTTGATATTATAATTTTACCTACATTTTCCATTAGTCTACTTGTAATCCCAGAGTGTGCACTTTTACGAGAGTTTCTAAAAAAATTAATAAAAGCTCAGATTTATAAAGTAATTTTCTAAAATCAGTTCAATATTTATGAGACGAGTGAATTTAATCATATAGGTATATTTTCATATTTTTGGTTTTGCGTTGAATTATTGATATAACACAGAATTTTTCACGAAGGATGGTCGCAAGTTTTTAGTGATTGAAGTAGCTAAAATAAAAATGCAAAAACCTGACCGATGTAGATTTCTCCAAACTGCCTGAATATGATATCAAAAAAAAACCTTAAATATAAAAATATAGCGGAAATACGAGTGCTTAACTTTTGTCACCTGAGTTGGACTGTAATAATATAGGGATAGAGAATATCAAAATATAATAATCGTTTGTCTTTGTTGCCCTTTGGAAACCACAGACGTGTGCCATTTTCCCGGAAAAGATAGTTGGGGAACTTTAAATACAATACAAAACAAACAATTATATACTATTTATTATACGGATCGAAATATTGATCATTATGAGACTAGACCTGAATATTATTAAACGAGGCGTCAGCCAAGGCTAATACCACGACGTGTCTCATCATGATTGTTTTCGATCCGAATAACAAACAAAACTTTATTTTCTGGCGTCAATTGAGCCAAACATTGTGCAAATTTTGTTAAAAAAAAATTCTCATATTATTTAGTCGTTTTCTCATTGCCAAGTTGATTGTTTCAGGACTAAAAATCCATTATGGTCCTGGGACTATAATAAAACCATTAGAGCACTTGTTCGGTCCAAGGACTGTAATAAATATAGTACTCAGTTATGTCATGTTGACACTAACAATGACGATCAAAATTATGTCATTAATCATTATGACATGCGAGAAGATAATTCAATTCAGCTATATTTTAGCGATCACATATTTTAAAGCAGGGTCATTTTTGGCGAATAAATAATGACGTAACAAGTAAAGTCACGCTTAAAGTCGTAAATATGGAACCTCGGCGGCCTCGGTTACATGCCAGCAAATTTATAAGCAGAAAGACGATGAGATTGAAAAACGACATTGTTTTGTTTATGTTTATTTACGACTATTTTAGACTGTTTTATCTTCTAATACCAGTTTTAATTGTTTATTTAATTGATTTCTTTATTATGTATAATTTTATCCACTAATTCACCATAATATCTTGGTCTTCCTGAAAAAGATATGTCAAAGACAGTATATATTTTTAATATAAGAAGTGCACACAAAATGGCTGGAATAAATTCGAAAAAATGTTCAGCACTTATTTTCTTAATAAAAGCAAGAGTGCACATGATCAATAAGATGATGATGAGGGATTTTTTTCGACTCATTGTTTACGTGCAAGAATGCTTGTACTTAAAGAAAATACGAAAATACTTGCGAAACAATTTTTGGAGTAAATATAACTGGAAACTAAATTTTATTTTAACTAAAGAAGTTAAAAGAATAATAGATATTTATTCCGCTAGTGTTAGGCACAATAGTTTTTTCTACAGACCTGCGGAAATAAGTATATAATTCGTAGTGATTTAATAGTCTTTATTAAACTATAACAAACAAACTATTATATATATTTAAAATTAACTAATTATTTTGAAAAAGGTAGTAACTACATAGAGCTATAAAAAACTGTTTAAAAAATTATTCCTTGTTGTAATTAACATAGTAGGTAACCGAAAATTGACAATTATAGGCATTATTAACTAAATTGGGAGCATTTTGATCAATTTCATACCTGAAACTTGTAGAAGGAAGGTCGAAGGCGGAGGCGAATTTTCCTTGGACTTTTCTCCTGTAGAACATAGAATTTGGTTGGCGTTGCGTTTTTTATTCTTCATGAATTTGTCCACATATGATTTTGCAACTTTTGTCGATTGCCATCCCCCGAGACGTTATAAATTAGTAATATCCACTCCAGCATTGGCCAACATAGTAGCAGTGTCCAGTAAAGGTCTCCTTTTAAAGACAAGATTTGAGTCATCCCGAAAAGCTCGCGATGCTAAACGTTCTTTCAACAAGGAAATATTGAGAAAAGAAGAGAAAGTTCAGCGTCCTTCTCACATAATAACTACATGAAAATATTCAATTTCTTGAAAAAAGATAACCCAGAGGGCCTTTAGAGGAAATTTTATCATATTGCTGATGTTGAATTAGCCTGGCGTGGCCCGGCAGTTTAGCATCAATCTGCCTTATTAACGACGGATCATTTACAGGTACTACTATAGTTTCTGTTATTACTTACTTTTTTAATTGGCTTTACTTAAATTTGGCTATGTAAAGAAAAATATTTCATGCTACTGGTTTTATATTGGCAGATTATGTAAATTCTAAAATACTAATATAAATATTTTATTGGTACAGGAAGAATCTAATATAATCCTGTGTTTTCGGAAGCCGCCGATGATAAATGGCTAATAAGAAAAACTAAGGAACATTGTCCAGTTCGGCTTTTTGAAAAACTTGTCAGTAAACGACCGATGAGAGTTCAAACAGAAAGGTTATTTATTAACTTCAAATTCGTTTTTCATGAAAACTCAGCAATATTATAAGGTAATCCCCGTAGGAAGAAATGTTGCTTCCATTTGGATAAAAGGTTCTGCTGTGAAATTGGATTTGGACGCAAACAAAATCACAAATCATTCGAACCAGTCAGCAGCAGTGACGTGCTTAACCAGATCAGAGGTTAATGAACAACAATTACTCAAAATAACAGGACATTCCAACACAAATTCAATAAAACCGTATCTATCCGTGGATAACCAACCCCGACCACAAATTATAGAAAACCTTCGCCTCAAAAAACTGCGTCTCGCCAAATCATATTCCTTTTAACTTGATCTCAAATGTATCTTACGGAATATATAATGTAACTGTACAGTTTATATTAATTTCGTTTTTGATAAAAAGGTTTCAATTAATGTATTCTTGATTTTTTTTAGTTGTCTTATGTTACAGTGTAAATAAAATAATCCAAATTAGTTTAAAATTTAATTTCTACTCGTGATATCTTTTATCAAAATATAACTCGTGCAAAAAATGTTTCTGAGAAAATTTGTGAAAATGTTTTTTGACAACTAATTTTTAAAATAAAAGCATTCGTGCGTATCACCAGAAAAAACCCTTGCCTTACGGGCTCGTGATTTTGTTTGTTGGTGTGCACTCATGCTTTTATAAAAAATTGGTTGTCAAAAAAATATTTCACAAATTATCCGACATTTTTTATGCACTTTCTGCTTGAAAATATTTCTAGTTACGCTAGGTGGGCCAGTGCTACTCCCCGTGCAACATTTTAGCATCCGACCTCTCTGCTTTCAATATTTGGCCGATAATTGCTGTAACACTTTATGTAACGCTCAACCCCATATAATATTTTTCATGTGAACTCAAGCCTTTGGTCCGCTATTAAGTCCGATCCCCTGAACATGACCTAGATTGTCAACTGACTGGACTTTAAAGATTAAGTAACGAGGAACAATAAATTCCCCACCATTGGTTCTAGTGTTCTTGTGCAAATATTGGTCTAAAGTTTTGTCACATTCCGCTGATTATTTTAGATTAAAATATTTGTTGGTGCCTGTAGAATATATTTTAGAATATAATTCCAAAATATAGCAATTCATCGAAAAAAATTCACAAACGTGAAAAAAGGTAATTAATTTTCTTAATAATAATACAGATTATGTTCATGCGAAATTTTAATTTTTTTTTTAATTTAAAATATTTATAATAATTCACATATTTTGTAGATATATATTGCACAAATAAAGAATAACATTACTATTTAGTTTATTTTAATGCCAAAAACTTGTTTAGTAATGCAGTTTTAATTTTGCACTTATATCGTATTTCTGTCTATTGAATAGAAATATACTGTATTTCACCTTCTTTAATTACAAGCATATTCTTCAGGTATGCTGAGTTTGAATTTAAAAGTATTCAATGATTTCCAGTTTATATAATTCTGTTTAACTTTTTGGGTGATTTTCTTCATTATTAAATAACAAAAGACATACCCAAATTTTAGTAAAGGTAATGCAAAAGTTTAAATGAAAAAAAAATTAATTTTTAAATTAAAAGCCAACGAAGAAAGAAAAATTCTTGCATATTTTCATTTATAAAGCTCTGAATGTTTTTTGTTTTAATTATATGCCCAAGTAATGGTTATTCATACAAAAAGAAAATAAAATAACAACATTTGCTGACCCGATCTCTGTGTTTTTTTTTCATGTTTACATACCCTAATATTGCAAAATTGTTATTATAACATGAATTACAAATTGATTTCCAGGCATAGATTCGTCCGATTCACCTAATCCGCACTTTGATCCAGATTATACATATTCCATGCTGGATTCATTTGCACCGCTTGCAGGAGATGAAAATGTACAGTGTAAGTGTAAACGGGGTGCTCAGGTTAGTATGTTTATAGTTTTCAAATACTGTTCGACACATGGTTTTGCGTTCTTTCCAAGTTGATATATATAGGAGTCTTATTTAAAATATGAAAAGATCATATTAGCCCAGAAAAATGTAACACACTGTATGAATAAAAATAAAACTAAACCTCAAAAGAAACAAAGACTATTTTTTTATACATTTTTCCTCTTTTATGGTTTTCCAGATAAGGGGATAGGACATCTAGACTTATTTTAGACACACTGTAAAACTCATAATGATAATTTTTTTCCTCACTAGTTACTATCAAGATAAATTTGACACTTTATTTCATTTGCCCGCTAGTGTAGCTTCTGCAGAAATATAGTTTTTAATTTTAAAACGGCTGAAGGCATTGCTAAGAATCAATATGTATAAACCAAGATTTTGTTGTTTCAACCGAGATTTAAACTGTAACCTTGCTTGACTAAAATTTACCAATTCAAGTTAGAATCTACACACGTGGGTTTGAAAGTTTTATTTTAAAGAAGTTTTGTTAGTTTAATTATTTAATATATTATATTTAACTTTGGATTTTTCAATATATCTACATAGGCAAGACGTTTTTCAGGGTTCCTATATAAAGTCTATCTAATATACTTTTTTCTGCTACAGTTGTAATATACTATTAAACAACTGTAATAAAAATTTTGACATGTCCCTTTAACATCCATCGTAACAAAAATTACTCCTACCATGGTATGATCGCAAGATAAAACCAAACTTGAGTTAAGAATGAATAACTTGGTAAAAGAATAGCACACCATAAATCAGAAAAAAACCAATCTAACTAACCACACTAACACTCCATATATTAAAGTTTTGAAATTAGTAGAACACTCTAAACTTATATTATGTAAGATGTCCAATACCTAATCCTTAAAAATTACAAAACGCTTTCAAACGCTACATCACAGACTTTTACCAGCACAAAAATAACAGAATTCTAAAGGCAAAATAGGCACGTGGGCAATCGACATTGGCAGTGTTTTAGAACTGTCTTAATTAAAAAATCTATCTAAGTATGTTTGTCTTGATTTCTCTTTCCTCTGTTGTCACTTTTTAACCCTCGTAATTTGTACATAATAATAATTTCGCAGTTCTGGGTCTGGTTGAAAATTTTATTGAGAAAAATTGCTGAAAATAAATCATTTGTACTTTTCAACTGCTTTTTCGAAACAGACATCCAAAAAGGAGACTGTGTTTAAGGAAGTTATTGCAATTTTGGAATGTCACTCGGACAGCTAGAATATAAATTATCTTTGTTCTATTTTTTTTATTATCAATTGTATGATTTCTCAGATTTATAATAAATAATATAAAAATAATAAATACCTACCAGTTGTTAAATGCATTTCAGAATCGACTGTTAACTCATATTCCCTTAAATTTATTTGGATCATCTTTATTATGTTATCCAAAAATTGAGTGAAATGTAACACTTTGAATTAATACAAAAGAATCTACAGTCAAATTTGGCCCAATATGGCTTCCTAATGTTAACAAAAACAATCGAAATGCCCCCCACTGCTTCAAAACGGTTTTTGGTAATTCACATTTACAAGTCCGGTAGGGCGGCCGGTGACTTTAGACTTATTACAGTACGAGTTGTTTTACGAACTAGGCGATACAGGACTGCAGTATGGAATATGAATGAGTACTGTAATAACATCGAATGCACGTGTATCGTGTAATATTTAAGTTCATACTGTCTTTATAATCTTTTTAAAGAACGGCAGTACGAATTGCTTACTACTCTACTCCTATAAGTTAAATTGCCGTAATTCTAGGAGACTGGGATTTCAATATGAAAATGAAATACCACTGTGAACTTAATCCAGGAAAAATATTTTAACGAATTCAATATATCCATTGATCCGTTAGTACATACATTTTAAAAAAGGTCGAGATGCATGTAATGCGAAAAGAAGAGTATTACAAGAGAGTTTAGATAAAAGAATGGTTAGTGTGAAGACTTTAACCATCCTAGATATTTATGTTATGGCTTCTCTCTGGGATGAAAATTGTCCAGATTGTTTGCAGGGAAAATTCTTCCATATGTGTGTTTTTGAGCTGGCCTGGAGGGGAAATAAATTGCAAAATATCTTTCTTCAAACATGAGATGAAAATCTAGGGAAACTTTACTGAAAGAATCTGATAGACTTTTCTTGACTGAAAATCCTAATTGGAAAAATGTTGCTTGGTTCAAAAACACGCATTTAGGTATAAATTGTCTCGCAAAATGGACCAAAACTTCGGCCGAGGGAATTGCCCTTGATACAAAAAATAACGCGATCACTAACCAATTCCATCTCTTATGCAGTATCAATTCTTGAGAAACATGTTGTTAACGAAATAGTCATAATGCAAAAACATACCACAATCCTCTACCTCAAAATTCTTCAAAAATCTTCCTGTGGCAATCTACCAAAGCAACGAAAATCTTTATTTTATATTTTATTTATTTATATCTATACGTTTAATATTGTTAACAGAGAAAAATAAAAGTATTTATTCCTGCTCTTCGTTCTCTTCATGAAATTTTATTCAAGTTTTTGCAGAGAAAATCGTTCTCTTGTTTTATTCAAGTTTGTTGCTCTTTGGCCATTTCGCTCATGACATTTTTACCACTCCTCACGGCTCGTTGTTTTGTTGAAAAATATCATTGGTGAAATTTCCAAACTTTTATAACAATCGAAAATTTTCTGTAAAAATTGTCTCTTTTGTGGTATTATATACGACTAGATGTGAAAGTTCAACATGACAAATAATTGTTTCCTAGCAACAATAATATGCAACACATTACGGTATCAGATAAAGTTTGGCGCGAAAATCTGAGGCTATGAAATAAATGCAAGTATCAATTGAAACGATGCATTACTCATTGGTGATTGGCTAAAACCCTACATATCCATAGAAACGGTCGGCGTACTATATTTCAATGTTTCATTTACCTCACATTAGTACAGGATAAGTAGACTTACTGACAGTATGAGATAAAAAAACGTTCTCAAACCTGGTTTCGAAACCAACTGAATAGCTTCCTTGCGTGCAGTCACTGTCACGTCGCAAAAATAAAACATATTATTAGATTTCAAAAATCTCAAAATTGTTTGAAGTGTTTCGACATGAAAAGACATCTCTAGATTCAACTATTTTCGAAAAAAAGAGTACTAAAATTGTCATTTTAGGCCACATAAAATCCCCTATCTGACAAACGGTTATTTTGTTTCAAGCTCACCATTTAAGCTCTAGTAGATATTTTCATATCTTAATCCCGAAAGTATTTTATAAATATAGATTTAGAAGTGGTGGAAAATAAGGTTATGTTTCACTTCAAATGAAAAAACAAACAAAACAACATATAACGTTTTTTTTTTTGTTATTTTTAAGAACTTTAACGGCCGGTTGCAGAAAGCTCAATTAAGGTTTAGAATGTTTAACGAAATGTCAAATGTGACAGCGAGTTCCTAGATCTCTAAAAGTAGCTTGTCAAATCCGTAAGCGCGGTTAAATATTCTATACAGCAATTAAGTTTTGTGTAACCGGCTGTTAGTAGCTAGCTGGACTAAGTAGCTACAATGACAATTTTGAAACGTCATTTTTTCAAAGGAATTTAATTTTAGTTATAGGGCATACATACTATATGTTTGGAACGTTCCAATATCTCAAAAAAAAAAAAAATATGGAAGTTGCATTAAAAAAAATCTTACATGGATGGGGTCGCGTTCACACTGGTATTATTCACGAGATCAAGGGGCCCAGCGATAATTGCAAATGAGCTCGAGGAGATTATGAGAGTATGGATGATCTTTTGTTTAGATAGTTAGTTAGTTAATTTCTTTATTTAGCATAAATGCTACAATTTACATTTTTCAAGCATAAAATTCTAAATATTATAGGCTACTCTAAACTAGCTTCAGAAACCATACTTTTGTGTTCCTTATGAGCTTTTAAAATTGATCCTTAAATAAATAATCTCTTAAGTTAATTTTAAATTTTTTATAAGATCTCTGAGACTTTATAATAAATGGTAGTTTATTATATTGAATCGACCCTTTATGAAAAACTGACTTATAAACAACTCCTTTAAAAACATAATTTAAATGTAAGTCTTTGTCTTGCCTTGTTTGGTAATTATGTTCTTCACAGTTTTCATTTATAAATGTTCTTAAGATTTTCGAGCAATCAGTTTGTTTTTATTTTATAAATAAAAATGTGAACTAAATAAAAAATTTAATTACGAACATTTAACCATTTTATTTTTTTTTAATGTGTTCAGATTATTTGTTGCGTTTAGTTTGACAAACAAAAATCTTTTTTGGCTTTTTCGCAACTGAATAAAAATATTTAACTTTAAATTAATTGAAGCAAACATTTAATATAATTACATACCTCAACATGTAGACTAGTCGGTCTACGGAATGTTTCGATACATAATATAAACAATATTATTTAAGCAAGCATAAGTAATTATATCATTTACCTTAAGTTCTTATAGACACATAGTAGTTGTACAAATACTTTCATCCTATCGGGACTCCTCAGTGCGCCGATCGTAAGAGAGAAACACTAAATTAATTATTTTCTATTATTTAGTGTTTCTCTCTTACGATCGGCGCACTGATGAGTCCCGATAGGATGAAAGTATTTGTACAACTACTATGTGTCTATAAGAACTTAAGGTAAATGATATAATTTCTTATGCTTGCTTAAATAATATTGTTTATATTATGTATCGAAACATTCCGTAGACAGACTAGTCTACATGTTGAGGTATGTAATTATATTAAATATTTGCTTCAATTAATTTAAAGTTAAATATTTTTATTCAGTAGCGAAAAGGCCAAAAAAGATTTTTGTTTGTCATTTTAATTTTCTTAACGTTAAAGTAATAGTTTTATATTTATCATAATTTATTATAATCTACATGAATTTGTTTTGTACAATTTGTAATTTATCAAAAGTTTCTTCGTTTACCAAATAGAAAAATGTAGAACTATATAGAAAATGTGGACAGATAATAGTATTATAAATAATTTTTTTGGAGAAATTCTTTTAAAATATCCAATTTTACCAGCAATTTTACTAATAGTCTTTTCAAAATGTAAGTTAAAATTTAATCTATCATCTATAATTATACCTAAATATTTAAAGGATTTCACTATTTCCAAATTTGACCCTTCTACTAAAATATACAAGCCGTTAGAGTTTAAATTTTGACCCAAAACCATGCATTTTGTTTTAGATAAATTTAATTTTAAATTATTTACTTTAAGCCAATTTGATAAAACATTTAGATCTGAATGAATAAAATTTTGTGCTGTTAAAATTTTAAGTTTCTATCTTGTATATAAATTAATGTGTCATCAGCAAATAACTGAATATGGCAATGTTTTAAAATTGATAAAATATCATTTATATACAAAATAAAAAGTAATGGTCCCAAAATAATACCTCGAGGAACACCTATATCAATACATTTGTCACTCGAAATTTCATTTGATACTCTCGTTTTTTTATATTTGTTATTCGAGTAGTTTTTAAACCAATTTAGCACATTATCCCATATTTGTATATTTTATTTAATAATCATTCCCGGTCAATGGTTTCAAAAACCTCGTGCAGTGCTGTTTCGGTCGAGTATTTTTGTCTAAAACCAGCTTGATGTTGTACCAAAATGTTGTTTTCATTTATAAATTCCACAAATTGTTCATATACTATATATCGGCCTCATTTTATCAAATCTTTTACTTCAGGAATAGGTGTTACATATGAGCACTTTAATTTTTCGGGAATTACGCCAAAATTTAATCTAAAATTTACCAAATATAATAGTGGATATCCAATGGTTTCAAAGGTTTCTTTAATAAATCTTTTGTTTAGCGTTTCGTTATAATTTTCGTTTCAGTGATATTTCACAAAATGATTTGAATCTATTTATATTTGTAACATTAGATATGCAAATTTCTTCAGTTCAAATTTGTATCGAATTTACTATATCTTCAACACTCTTGATATAATATACATTAAGTTTTCCAGCTATTTCCGATGCATTGTTTTCTTTGCCACCTTCAAAAATAATAGGAAATGTTTTTTCTTTTTTCTGCTGTAACTAAACTTTGTAATGTTTTCCATATTTTCTTAATATTGCCTTTATTACTATCAATTTTGTTCTAAAAATATAAAGTTTTTTCTTTTCTTAAAGTTCCTACAACTTGATTCCGCGCTCTTTTGTATATATCCCAATCATCACTGTTGTTGGTTTAGGATATATTTTTTATATGCATTATCTCGAATCTTTTTGGCTCCCAAAATATTTTTTGTACCATACATTTTCCGGCTGTGCTTTGGGGGCTACATTTATTGACAAGTAAAAGATTTTTTTTTTGTCTTTATTTTTCTGTTTTGAGAGGGGCCATTTACCGAAAACCGCGGGGAGGCCAAAATTTGTAGCTACAGCACTGCTGCTAAAAGGGTATTTTTTATATTATGGATAGTTTTCAAGTAATTGAAATTATTTCTTAACTTGAAGTAAATATATCTTAAGGTCTATTATTCAGCACCTGTTCAATTTTAGGAAACAGATTATTGGAAACTTTTTTATTATCGATCTTTCTAAAAAAGTTATTCTACATAAGAAATGTTGGTTATAAAAAATAAGTTTGGCTACAAAAATAATAACCTACAATATACAAGATGCGCAAATACGTAAACGTAATGGGTAAAATAAAAAAAGCCAAAATCAAAAATTCTAAGAGAACTAAGTTTTTTGTTCGAGGTGTAGTTTTTAGATATCTACTTAATCTAATCGTCAAAAACTACAAATGACTGATATTTTACATGTTTACTATTCATTTCCCAAAAACTAAGCATGTTATAAAAATTGTTTAAAGCTTTTTGAATTGTATTTGCAGGCTGTTTAATTTAGTTGTGTAAAATTTGAATTTTAAATTTCTTATGCAAAATTATATATTCGTATTTGTTTCATAATCTATATATAAAATTATCTATCGATCTTATTGTTAAGATATGCAAAACTTTTAATGACAACTAAAGTCGATAATAAAAGAGTCTTCCATTCAACAAAATTGATTATAAATATAGTACTATAACACAACTTAAAGTTTTTAACTATAGCCTAAATAAAATACGTTTGTAGTTACGGTTTACGAGAAATATAAATATTGTTAGACAATCTGATTTTCATCGAGTCGCTGACACAATCCTATAATTAATTTGCTAGAAAGAAGTGCTTTCATTGGTTCATTTTTGAGACAGCTTTGGACATATATAATCTTCCATCTCATTGGAGAAGCCGTTATCATGATTATTAAAATTATTACCTCTGCCCAAAAAGCAAATGATTAGAAATTATTCCGAACCTGCCGATATAATAGCTTTAATATCTCCAATCTTTAAAAGTCATCGGCAAATTTTGTCCGTTTAAAATTTTTCTCACGTGGGGCCATCAGCGACGCGACAGTTTGCAAACTACCTTGCAAATTCAATCCTAAAATGCAACTAGCACAAACTGCAATAAAATCAAAATACACTTTCGTATGCGCCTTAGGAATTTCAAATCGAAAAATATAAAACTAACCTATTTAGGGAAAGTTTTGAATTTTTGCACTGGAGACATGATTTCAATTTTAACCGATTCATATGTTAAAATTATAACTATAATTAATCCAAAATTTAGATAAGCTGCAGCTCTAGATGTAGTAGTACATAATTAATATTTTCCTTAAATTTCCGTCAATTTATTCTTAAACTAAATATGTTACACAATCTCAAATGAAGAAAAAAAACCAAACCTAATCATTACTGATTTAAAAATTCTCAATATAAATTACCAGTTATATGTTTACACTTAAATCATCTAAGTGGACTGCAACCACACAGATGTTCAAAAGCCCCCAATATTTTTTGAAACAGTGAAATTAAAAAAATGAAATTTGCCACTTCTGTAACCGAATAAATATACCTTTTACACTACCAATGGATTTTTATTTCTTCAGTTCCGTATTTTCTTTTTTTTTCTTGACCTTTTTTCTCACGAATCTTTGTAATTTTTTTTTTAATTCCGCCCCTTTTTTACTTTCCTTGTAAGAAAAAAGTATTTTAATCGGAAAAAATCACCCTCCGAGATTTTTTCAGATTTTCACGTTTCGGTGTCCCTAGATGCCAAAAAACATGTTTTCTCAATTCGGTCGGTCTGTCTGTTTGTTGGTCGGTCCATCTGTCGGTCTACTAACATAGAACTACAATTAGAAGACTTCAATAGAAGAAGCTAACGTACTAAGGAATGAAACAGCAAAGATCATCAAAAAACGGCGATAAAAAGATTAAATAACAGTACAGACATTTTGTATTTCCAGCAGACAAGGGAAATGCCACTATCGTCATGGACAAAATAGAATACTTAGAGAAAATACAACCACTTTTGGATGACAGCACCTAAAGAGTGGTTCAAGTAGACTCGACCAATAAAATTGACAGACGGATAGCTAACCTTATAAAAGCCTCCAACCTACCAGCAGAGGAGAATATGTTAAGGCCAAGCAGCTCAAGGATCCCGCGGTTCTACAGACTACCTAAAATACACAAGGTTAATGTACCCCTTCGACCCTCGTTAGTGCAATAGGATCTCCTACTTACAAAATTGGTAAATATTTGTCAAATTTTTTTAATAATTTTACAGGAAAAACACATTCATATATTAGAAACTCTACGTATTTTGTACTGAAACTAAAAACAATCCAATTAGATCCAAAAATATCTTAGTTTCGATGTAGAATCGCTATATACGAATGTGCCTATAAATATTCAATTTTCATAATATCAGACTTATCAGCAAGTAAGGCGAAATCGGGATCAAAAACTATTTCAAACGAGGAGTCTTATTGCGTTTAAGAAATAAAAAAAACCGTAAAAAAGAAAAATACCAAAAAAAAGCTTCACCTAAGCCAAAATCAAACGACTTCGTGGATTACAGATCGTGTCAAGAAGGATTAGACAAAAATGTACCTTATCACTTCATTTTGGCAACTGCGTAATCGTTCAGCATTTGACAAAGAAGACATTTTTTGGAAAGTTTAAAAAAAAAACTGGTATCAAAATGCACAAAAAGGGTATAAGAAACATTTTCATCTGGCCTGCTAAAGAAGACATAGATACAGTTCAAGAATATTCTGAGAGGACTACCTGACCTCATCCTAAATTGATGAAGACGTGAAATGGTATTTGATTTAAATGTTGGTTTTTCTTTTCCTTTGCAGTTATTGTATTTACCAAGTATCTTGTTATAAACCCACAAAACTGGTTTTTTACGTCGATGCTTAAATATTTTCTTTATTTAAGGAATCATGATTCTTGGGATTAGACCGTGTCAAATTGAAATTACTATCCGACGTTTCGCCTTCGATTGCACGAGGTATCTTTAGGGATCTTTACTCCACGAGATCTGAACACTGACTGAGCTCGAAGAGATTCAGACGGGCGTTTATACCCGATATGTTCTCGCCGAACCGTGACGCTGTGTTAAGATCGTTTTCCACATATAATGTAGACCGTAACCGGTATCTCTATTGACACTGTTTGATTGTTTAAACATTTCAATAGATTCTTTAATGTTTCGTTTATAAAATCCTGGAAGAGAACCTTGGTTTCCTATACATGTTTAATATAGCCAGTGGTACGCTAGTCTTCAGCTACAGTAGATTGAACAATTTGTTTCTTTCTAATATATCTTTCATGTTCCTTAAGTCTAGTTGATATTGTGTGTTCTGTTTTTCCCACATTCACTTCCCCACAGGAACAAAGAATTTTCTACAGGTACTCCTTCTGTTTAAAAAAGTACAATATCTTTTCGCGAATATTGTCTTCTTCTTCTTTTGTGTATTGAAGTTTGCACGTATGTTGGACCGCCGAAGTAATCGTCCTATTTTGTCTGTAGTGCCATGTAGGTAGGGAAGAACAACACTACCTAACGGTGGCTCCTCATCATTTTCCTTTGGCGGAGTTGGATTACTATATCTTTTAATTGTGCAATTAGCCATTCTCTTTTAGAGCTTCGGTCAGTTTCGATGTTTCCGATGTTAGAGAATCTTGGTCAGGAATCGAAATAGCTCTAAATACTAGTGAGTTAATATCCGATTCCTTTTGTGCTGGATGGTGCTGGGAATTTGCATTTAAGTATCTATTTGTATTTACATCTAGAAAGGGAATTATTCCATTAGATACAATTTCCATTGTATACTTGATATCATGTTGATTAAAGTGGTCCAGAAGTGTGAGGAGATTATCCTGAGGCCAAACAACAAAAGTATCTTCTACATATCAGTACTAGTATTTAGGTTTTGGTCAAAGGCTTCCATAAAGATATTCGCTACCACAGATGATAGAGGAGATCCTATAGCTGCCCCTGAAGTTTGTTCATAAAAAGTTCATTGGTAAAAATTAAATAAGTAGATGTAAGACAAGCTTTCACTAGGCCTGTTACTACAAACTAGGTAAATAACTTTTAAATTTTTTTAATCCATTTACTGGAAAAACAGATTCATAAAAAACTCTGCACATTTCGTGGGAAAACTTAAGGCAATCCAGTTGGATCCCGAAGATATTTTGGTCAGTTCCGATGTAGAATCACTATAACCCAAATGTTCTGTCAACGACTCAATTTCGCTTATATCAGACATATTGATCATAATCATCTTGATAAGAACTTAATAAACTTAGTGGAAGATTGTCTTACATCTACTTATTTTATTTTTCAAGGAACATTTTATGAACAAACTTCAGAGGCAGCTATGGGATTTCCTCTATCACCAGTGGTAGCGAATGTCTTTATTGAAGCCTTTGAGGATATTGCTCTAACATCCGCTCCTCTAAAACCAAAACACTGGTTCCGATATGTAGGCGATACTTTTGTTGTTTGGTTTCATGGACAGGATAATCTCCTCACATTTTTGGCCTAATTTAATCAAAAACATCATAATATCAAGTTCACAATAGAAATTGAATCTAATGGAACGATTCTCTTGCTAGATGTATATGTTTAAAGGAAGGAAAATGGTACATTTGCATATTCTGTGCAGAGGAAATCCACCACCATCTAACACAAGGATTATCCAATATCCGAAACGTCGAAACTGGCGGAAGCTCTCAGAGGAAATGGCTATTGCACTGAAGATATTAAGCGTTCAATTAGAAGTAATCCAACTCCGCCAAAAGAAAATAATGAGGAGCCACCGTTAGGTAGTGTTGTTCTTCCCTCCATACATGGCACTACAGATAAAATAGGACGATTACTCCGGCGGACTAACATGCGAACAATTTTCAATACACATAAGAAGAATGGACAACGCTTGCGATCCCCGGAAGATATTGTACCTTTTCAAACAGAGGTAGTATATACAATCCCTTACTCATGTAGAGAAGTGTATGTGGGTGAAACACGCTCAATATCAACTAGACTTAAGAAACATAAACGATATATTAAAAACAAATTGTTCACTCTGTTGTAGCAGAACACCAGCATACCACTGGCCAAATTATAAATGTAAAGGAAACCAAGGAACATTTCTTCCAGGATTCTATTAACGAAACATTAGAGAATACATTGAAATTAAAAATACAAAAAATATTGAATAGATATACAGGTTACAGCCTACTTACATCACACCTGAAAACCGATCTTAACACACAGTCACGATTCGGCTAGCACAAGTAGGGTATAAAAGTCCGCCTGAACCTCTTCGAGCTCAGCGAGAAGACTAGAAGCAGGAGTGCCTCAGGGATCTGTGTTAGGACCGCACTTATATAACGTGTATACACATGACATCCCCATGACACACACCACTTCCATAGCCCTATACGCCGACGACTGTGCTATAGCGGCAAAGCATAGAAATGCAGGTATCATTTGTAGGAGACTACAAGAAGAAATGGATCTGATAAGTGACTGGTGTATCACTTGGAAGATCAAAATAAATGCACAAAAAAGCCAGGCCATCCTCTCCCCAGAGGCTATAAGCACTGATGGAGATGACATCCCATGGACAAACTCGATAAAATATCTAGGGCTGATAATGGATAAGGGGTTAATATGAAAACCCCATATTGAGGCAACAAGAGCAAAGACAAATAAGGCTATGGCTAGGATATACCCTCTTCTGAACCGAAGAAGCCCCATGGCTCTTCGTACAAAGCTGACCATGATAAAAATGATCGCAAGGACACAATTGACATATGGAGCAGTAGCGTGGGCATATGCAGCGCCCACCTACATAGACCAACTGGCAGCTACAGAAAATAAGTACTTAAGAACTGCGGTAAACGCACCTTGGTACGTAAGAAATGCCCAGATCCAGCGGGACCTGGACTGGGAGCCTCTCCAGACAACAATCAGAATGCCATGAAAGACATAGAGCGGGCAGCAGCACACCCATTTGAAGAACTCAGGATGCTAGTTGACTATGACCCTCAGGAGGAGCCGCGGGTACACCGGGTCTACTACCGTAGGCCCCGCGATCACACACCATTACACTGACAATACACACATTTCTCTGTTTTCAGACAACTCTCCTATATTGACCGTGACAATATAGAAGAGGTGCGATATGAGTACACACATCCGGATGTGTACGAGCTGACACACCTAAGATAGCGATGACTTATGGTTTATTAAGGCCCTTTAAACCGGTAGTACCTATCATCGAGAGGCGGCTTCCCAGGAGGGAGGTCGGGTGGATGGTGGGTCACACCGTTCGCGTCGAGCTCATTCAGTGTTCAGATTTGGTAGAGTAAAGATCCTTGAAGATTCCTCGTGCAATCGAAGGCGAAACATTGGATAGTAATTCTACTTTGACACGGTCTAATCCCAAGAACTATGATTCCTTAATTGACCAAAGCTTCTGTTCTATATTTTCTTTATTTATGTAATATGCAAAAACTATCCTTACAGATGTTTTTTTAAAATTCTTATTTGTGTATGTAGTTCTGTGAATAAGCGTTATTTTCAAGTATATGTTTCCCGTATACATATATTAAGTAACTTTTTATAACATGATCAAATGAGATCAAATATATACGTCAAGGCTTAATTTGATTTAGTTCTAATTTCATGAGCGTTTCTCACCTTCCACATAAAAGTTTGTAATTTCTATAAAAAAATAATATTCCAATTTTCTAAAAACGAAACTAAATAAAAACATTTACCCTGCCATCATTTAGCCGAAAACAAATTATAATGTCTTCGTGTATGAAATGAGACTTGTTTATTACGTATACCCAATTTGTATGGACAAATGCAATATGTTGACAGTCTTAAAAAAAAGAAAATAATTGTTTTTAATTGTCAAGAATATTTCAATTCATAGCTAAAATCTTGGTTAAGATTTTTGAGAGTCATACTGTGTGAAATGTATGACGTAATTAGCCCAACTCACCTTATTCTATATAAATCCAAAACAATTAGAATAATTTTCCTAAGAAACATAAGGCTTTGTTAAACCTCCGAATCAGTTGGCACATAATATATATATATATATATATATATATATATATATATATATATATATATATATATATATATATATGTATATATATATATATATATATATATATATATATATATATATATATATATATATATATATATATGTTAGATAAAAATTCAGTTAATCTGCTAAAACATGTAGAAAAATTAGAATATATTATACGGCAAGCCACACACTTTAAAAAGTTGGTAAATGTAACAACCATAGTTTCTGACATCCCACCTAAAAACTATTTGTATTATGTTTTATCTACTGATACGTATTCGAATAATAAAATTATTTGTACGTTAATTAATCAATTTTATTAGATATGCGGATTTTGTTATGCTTCTAAGAGAAATAATCATGGCCAAAAAAAAACGGAGAAATAAGAATTCGTTTCTCATTTTAGGGGGAGGCAGGCCCAAGAGGTCCCCAAGGTCCAAAAGGAGAACAAGGCGAAAGAGGATTGCGCGGTCCCAAAGGAGACAGGGGGTCCTTCGATTTCTTATTGCTAATGCTAGCCGATATTCGACATGACATTGTCCACTTACAGAGAAGAGTTTTTGTTGCTGAAAGGTAAAAAGCGTATGGTCCAAAAAACGCATAAATTTAATGGAGATTTACATTTATTTCTAAAGAATTTTCCAAATGGAAAAGTCAAGGAGAGTTTTGGCCTGAAAAGAAAACATATTTCATGTTTATCGAATTGGCTCTAGACGTGTTCGAGTTTTCTAAGGGGTTTGAAGCTTTTTAACATTTTTAAAATACATTTCTACAAAAACATGTAAAATAATTTATATCTCTGAATGTTATTTATAGAAAATTTAATAAAAAACTCTGATTTGTATGAATGTACGAAACTGTGGACTAAACGGTTTGCAAGTATCGTAAAATCTTTTTTTACTTATTTTGAATGGGTGTCGAGCACATTAAATACTAATAAATCACTCTATACACTTCATAAACTCTACATGACGATCCAAACAATAGTAAAAAAACTCCATTATTAAATATAAAAGTAACTTACGAAGAATCGAAATTTATTTTCGAATATCAAATAAAAAGGATTTATAATAAAACTATCAACATTTTTCGCACTTTAAATGTAATTTTTAGAATCTATGGAAAAAAATGGGTATTTGATATATAACATGCTCTATGTAAAAATATAAGTTTTCGACCTATTTAATTTAAGGTAAAATAGCGGGTAGCTCTTTATAGACCACGTTTTTTGTTTGCATTATCTTTAAATTTTTGTCAGCAGGGGCTTTGTTTAAAATCGCTTTCGATTTTTTGGAACACCCTGTATATTTTTTTAAAAAATATGTAAAAAATTAAATAAAACATGCCTGTTCAAGCGTTTTGCTAACCGTTTTTTAAATAAGAAATACTGTAATATTTAAGGGGCATCTTCTTGAAATTTGATTTTTGATAAATCCTTTCTTATGGAACCTTCACATCCTACAGTCAACAAGTATGCTAAATTTCAGCTTTTTACGTCAAGTGGTTTGAACGGAACCGTGATTAATCAGTGGCTCGATTTTTTGAAACGCCCAATATAAATTTTCAAGAAATTTTAAAATATGTAATATAATCAAAAAACACGAGTTTCAGAGTTTTTCCGAAAAACCAACCGATTATAAAATGAAAAAGATTGTAATATTTAAGGGGCAGTTTCACCCCCTTGAAATTTGAATTTTGAAAAATTCTTTCTTATCGAACCTCTACATCCTGCAATCAATTTCTATGCTAAACGCCAAGCTGTATAAATTTTAAAGACTTTTTAAAATAATCAAATAAAAAATTCCCCAGATTATTGGATGCATTTGAGAATATAGAAATAGTTAAATGTGGTAAGAAAGCACTAAATAAAGACATAGAGCCTATTCCCTATAGTCCCCTGTATTGTTTACTTGACAACGGTGCAATCGGGCGCAACCAAGTGTGACCACATTTACCTACAAATAGTTTCGGTTAGGATAAGTTACTTTAGTTTTTATCACCTGCTGATGATGCTAACTTGTTTAGCGAAACGCGCGTCCAGAATGTAACAAGTTGTGGTGTAGTGTGGTTAGAACTCTTGTATTTTGATCTATCTTCCACCACAGGTTCCAGTGTTAGGAAATAAAATTTTTCCAAAAAGCAACTGTTTTTTTAAATAAAAAATGTAATATTTAAGGGGCAGATTTACCCCCTTGAAATTTTAAGTTTTGAAAAATCCCTTCTTATCGAATCTCTACATTCTACCAACGTGTGTGCCAAAATGCAGCTTTTTACGTCAAGCAGTTTGAGCAGAATCGTGATTAATAAGTGACCGGAATTTTTGAAACACCCTGTATAAATTTACAATAGAAATATAGTGTTAAAAGGTCTCGGTCACCAGCTGATCATTTTAAAAAAAAGCATATGAATCGATGCAGTACTCTTACGAACTTGCTATCAAAATGGCAGAAAACACGAACCGTACGACAGCATCATTGTCCTATGAGGTGACTGAGGAATATTTCAGAAACTTACAAACAAGTCTAGAAACTTACAGACACGTCTAGTAAAAGTCCCTGCCCAAAGTGTTGTCAACTTTGTCGAAATAATTTTTTTTGTGGATAATCTCGGGGCAGCAAAAAGTAATTAAGTAAGAGGGATAAAACGTGGATGCATCAAAGAGTAACTCAACGATTATGTCTGCCATAGCTGCAGACGGCAGCTCCTTATTGCCTTCGTATGTTGTCGATAAAGCCAAACATTCATAAGCGGGTTGGATCGAATGAGGCCTGGAAGGGTCCCGTCACAACAGACGGTGATTTGACACCAAAATATTTGAAGAAATGGAAAAAATTAAACTAAAGCAAAAAGGTGTGATCCGAAAACCGAATTTCCAAGACTGCTGAAAGAAGCTGTAGAAAAAATTGGAATTGGAAACTGGAATAAGATCTAGAGGCAATTCAATTGTCGTGTCGTTTAAATGATATGTCATAGTACCCTTCAACCCCAACGCAGTGCTTTAAAAGATTCTGAGAAATGCAGAGTGCAGAAGGACAACAATAACGATGGTGTTTATAAAAACGTAATTGTGGATCATCTCGACAGATTAAAAACAGGGTCAACTCATAATAAAGGGAGGCTAGCAATTTGATATATTGGTTGGGAAAAGCATATTATCTGCCTATCCCATCCAAGAATTGAAGATTCCAACGAAGCAAACTACATCAACACCAAAAGACTCATCATCCGAAAATTGAGATATACTTTCAAGTTCAGGTGGCAGTGTACTAATAGACCTAGACCTAGACAGTGACTTAGAAGACTTCCGGACAATTTCACTGAGGTTCTGGAATTACCAAAATAAGACTGATGGAACGGATAATGAACAAACCAGAGACTGGAGATAGTGTTTATTTCCGACCGACAAAAAGGAATAGACTGTTTAATGGAAAAGATGAGAAAGTCAACAAAAAATAATTGACTCTTAATGTCTTAAGAGAGAAAGGCATTCACGGAAAAGGCCATTTTGTTTACCCTGAAATAGTGGATGTGTCAGTTGTAAACAGTGATCAAGTGGTAAAAAAAAATTAGTGTTAGGTCAGTGGAAAGAGGAATGCACATTTTTACTTTGGTCCAAGCGGACTTCAGACTTTTAGAATACGTCTTTTTTGTTTTTGAGCGTTTTTTTTTATTTCGTCTGAATATGTATTTTGTTTTGTATGTTTTTTACTATTACTTAGGTAAATGTTTCTATATTCCTTTATTTTCTGACGCTTCAGACTTCAAACTTTTATAATAGGTCAATATTTTTTTACGTTAGCGTTCATTTTTTATTTCGTTATGAAATACAAAAAGTTAAATAAGTAGTTTATTTCTTATTATTTGTAACTACAGAATGTTTCTGTTAAATGTTGCAATTTGCGCCATTTGTTCCTTTATTTTCTGAAGTTTTATAGCATGAAGTACGAATGTTTTTCTATTACTCCAAATAAATCCATAATTTTGACATTTTTGGGCGTTTTTTTTTTTGGGGTGGGGAAAAAAGATTTTTGGAGTTTCATTCTCCCCTGGAAGAATGGATATTTCGTCAGTTTTAATCCTTCATTAATTTTACTCCAAACTCAGGGGAAAGTGAGTTGCACTTTGACAAAAAAAATGTGGGATAAAAAATACATACCTGGGGCTATATGCCCCTTAAAGTGTAGTTATTTTTTTTTGAAAATTTTAAGATGGGTAGTTTAGAAATGCGAAAAACTGCTATTCACTTGGACCCGATTGACAAAAATGGTTCTGCAATATTTAGGCAACTCTGCCAAAAAAACAATATGATAAATGCTTATGAAAGAATACACAAATTATATAAGAATGTACACATTTTTATAAGCCATGAACGAATGTATTAGCTATATGTTTTGACATTACAAGAATCTGTAGGTTTTAATCATTGCTTTTGCTGAAAAATAAATGATTATTTATAATATTTTTATATTTAAAATCAGTCTATAATACAATTCGTTCTCAAAGTTACAGAAGACTTGTAAGACTATTTTAAAATATTGTATACTTTTTCTTGTCTAAACTTTTATAATATTTTATAGGGCAAAAAAAGCAACGCCTATAAAATTTGATCAGGTATTTCCGGAAACAAGAACGACCAATTTAGATAATAGTCCATAGGACTTTGTGAGAACTTCCATTAGAAAATAAGATGATTCATTTTAAAGTTTTATAGTTCTATAAGTTTCAAAAACTTTGATTAGACTAAATTACTAAATATTTTGGAATCTTTTATGAGATATTTTTGAATAAAATAAAGATTATACATAATTTGGTGGGGATCACTGGAAGTCCCTAAAGCCCCAAATAGGTGGTGCTAGCTCAAGCAGCTACTACAGTTTCAGACTAATGTAAGATTCGATTCTCACAGGACACAGGACAGCCACAGATGTCTGGATATTCATTCTTAGTGTATAGGCTTATTTACCCTAATATATATAAGTTGATAAGATTATATTACATCGCACAAAAACAATACTGGAAATTGTAAAATTTTGTCAACATATATAAATATCGTAAATATATAGTCTTACAATACAAGTGTTTTGTACGTGGAAGGGTGAGACCCTCTAATATCCCTTAAAAAAAGTGGATTATATTTTATCAAGGAGTAAATATAAGATACTGAGGATCATATAAAATGCCCTAAGGGAGGATGCCAGATTGCACAATTTTCCGCAAATCGGGCTACTTCAGCGGTAGAATCTGCGACCGATTTTTAATATCTGCGATTGTCGCAGATTGAGCTACTACTGTTTGAGTTATGAGTAATTGCTATATTACGGATTCGTTTACATTTGTAAAAAAATATATGTTGTACCAAATTTGAACCCACATATGAAATGCGATCTCTGTTAAGTTTCATTAGTAAGATATACAGTGGCGGATCGTGGTGAATTATATTGGGAGGTCAATAACAAATTTAAAAATAGGCATATTAAAAATAAAAATAAATATCTTATCTTTAAATTGAGCTTTAAATTCTCTTGAAGTTCAGGTCTACTCTTCGTTCTTTAGAATTGGAAACATGCTGAATGACACGTTCGTTAAAATTACGGGCACATTCCTTTTATAAACGATTTCTCGATACTTAACATTGCTAAAGCGGATCTCTATCTTGACTCAACCCCTCAACAAAATTTATAGTGCGACTATCAACACTTCCGACCGTAGCATAATTCAGCGAACATTTCATGTGATCTGCAGAAAAGGCATGTTTTTTTATTTTTTCTTTTGAGTATTTTAAGTCTTTCAGTAAGTGTTTCAAGTCTTACAAAACGACAAACAAACATAACAGTAAAATGAGTTAGAGACTTCATAACCACATATCCAGTTAGCTAAATCGTATATACTTTTGCGAAAGTTTCGATGTACCTCTTTATTTTTGTCTTTACTAGTTTGTCGTATACTAAGTTCTGGCAAATTGCGACCACTTACCTTGAATTCGGTTATTTTCTCAAAATTAAGTTCGTTAGCTTTCTTTAGTTGTTTAATTTTTTGCACTACCGACATTTTAATTCATCTACTTTCACCATTCAAACAGACTATCTTGAAATTAGTTATTTTTGCAAAATTAAGTTCGTAAGCACTTTTTGGTTGTTCATTTTTTTGCACTAGTCACTACCAACATTTTATTTCCTGTATATTTCCAACTCACACATGGATCATAAAAATAAAAAAATATATATTACGAAAGACAGTATACAAATCAATTTTCATCGATTAAAAACGTCCGAAACAATATCGAGTTAGAATATCGACCGCGCGACCTCTGAACAATTGAACTTCCGCATGCCGACGTCATGCTGCGACCGATCGATCGAATTACGAGAAAGACCGGCTGATGGCCCAAATCGCGATTTCATATTCCATTTGCTGTCACGTTCGGCTGCCACTCGGTAGCTGTGAAATCTTCGGGTACTTTCGCCGACCTTTAAGGTTATCAGAGCAATTCGGACTGCCCAACCTAGCTTAGTATAGTATATTTTATTATGCCTACGGAACGCAACGAGACTATTCGAACTGCCGCGCGCGGTTAAAGTGTAGCGTATTTAACTTTTCCCAAGGTTCGCGTTTTATTACAACTATTAGGAGGGACGATCAAACGAATAATTTGTTTTTAGGGGGCATGACCAAATGACCTTATGGAAGGGCCGCCACTGAAGATATATGACTCGGGTCGAGAACAAATAGGGGACTTCAAATAGATTGAGGAAGAAAAACTTGAAGCAATACAAAAGCGCGGACCTTTTCACTATTTAAAAGCTAGCAACGTCTGCGACTGGGGCTACTGTAGATGGCTGGGCGATTTGACACAGCATCAATCTCTCAACCGTTA
The DNA here is from genome assembly GCA_030620095.1 of Kuschelorhynchus macadamiae. Taxonomy (NCBI): domain Eukaryota; kingdom Metazoa; phylum Arthropoda; class Insecta; order Coleoptera; family Curculionidae; genus Kuschelorhynchus; species Kuschelorhynchus macadamiae. The sequence continues at coordinate 126,124 of JAUTXW010000581.1, read as the reverse complement.
AGTCCTTAAGTCCAATAAGAAGTTTCCTAAATGTTTTTCATGGAATTTGAGGATATTTTTTGACAGGGATTGCGATTTTTTCGCACTTGCAAAGGGTTTATAACGATATAAACTTTGTATATCTCAAAAAGGCTCTCCAAGAGCTACAATGCAGAAAAATCAACACAGTTTTTTTTCCTGTTTTGACCGTCCTATGACTGGACTAGTTTAATAAATACATGATATTAACACTATTTTTTGTTAGTCGCATGGTCAAATGATTGAGGTTCGAACCCCTCCGAACTGAATTTTTGGCTATGTGCTTGCCGAGGGCAAAACAAATTGTTTTGTACGATCTTTCTTAAAATTCAACATGATACTAAACCTTTTTTTTAATGAGAAAAATTTTTACTTTTGCTTAGACTGGTTTCAATCAAGTAAAATGATAAGAGAAGTAATAAAGTAAGATCATTTGCTACCAATTTTTATTTTATTTATAGGCCTCCCAAATTTGACTTTGAAGCCGCCCTCTCAAAAAAGAAAGTGAAACACAAAAATCGACTCCTTAAGAAGCATAAAACATTCGAAGGTTACGTGAGCCCAGAAACACATAGAAGCAACTTTCACAATACCGACAATACCAAAGCAGCTAATAAAGATATTCATAATAGTGAAACTGTAACTGTAAGTACTGAGAATCCAGTAAGAGTGAGTATATTTCCGCTTCCTTCAGAAACTGATGAGTTTAGAGACTTTGACCTATCAAAGCTTGAAGATAATTTTGACCTCTACGACGAGTATTCAGGTGATGAAATGACTGACGAGGACTATTTATAAAGTAATACCAAAACCGTAAATGTACTTACAACGAAATATAAATTTTAAAAATCTATTCTGTATTTATTTTTATTATATTCTACAATCGGTAAGATTATTATTTCTCAAGGAGACCATAGTACAGTGAATGAGTTATTTGAGATCGAAAAAATTATACTACCTACAGCTGAATTTTTAATGTGTCGTTTCTGGTCCGAAATTTTAGAGCTGGAAATTTTCAGCATTTTTCTATGTAAAAATATATATGCCTTTCAAATATTTAAGGTAAAATATTTTATTTTTGTTAACTACTAATACACGTATGAAAAATCGATACCCAATAGAAATACGTGAAACCCATGTATGTAACGGCATGTAGGTATTGCCGAAAATTACAAAATAGAGCATATATATATAAAAAAAAAATTGGACAAATATTTCAAGGCCTAATTGAAATAATTATATATTTTTAGGGCTTATTTATTGACATGTTAACATGCACGATAATATTACATTTATTTAATTAAAAACATATTTTTTTTTTTCCTTTTTTAGAGATTATAAATTAAATAGTAAGAGAGGAACATGGACTTCTTTTATTTTTATTAGGTATCGAGTTTTCATATAACACTGGCTTAAAATTAAGAAAAATTAAATATATTACCTTAAATATCTTTGAAACAGTTGTTTCACATAGAACACTCTAAAAATATATAGTAAAACAGAGGTCATTACGTTTAAAGTAAAAAAAAAAAAGATTTCTTCGTAAAAATCCCTGTTACTTTTATATTTAATATTTTTTGTGTTTTTAATAACAAGGATATAAAGAATTTGTACTCTCCATCCACTCTCCTATACAGAAAATGCTGCTATATCCATATCTTTAAACAATCCTTATTTCCATTATCCATCGAGATAAGAAATCTCTCTTAATATTATGTAGACTTTTGTGATGTTTTTAAACGTCTTACTAAAAAACGATATCTACTGACTGTTGACTAAGGAACTGCGACAAAAAATTAATAAAAAAATCGTTATTTTAATTGCAACATCCAGTATTTCAATGTATGACTTAATTTTTTGACATGCGGAAAAACTGATTTTTGGACCCTTTAGCGCCCCCTATCTTCTTGGAAACGAACTACGGAGAATTTTTACAATTTTTGCCCTTACACTTTTTTTCTTCCGACGTACAGGAATATTTTTTCAAGATGGCGGTGAAGGCAGACAGGTGGGATCACGCCAACTTGGGATTTTACCACCAACAACAGCACAGTACAAATGCGTCACTACAATTTTTCGTCTTTTTAGTTTTAAGACTGATGATATAATAATAGTTCTTTTAACGTCTAATCTAATCCAACCAAGGTATCTGTATAACAACACATACGCACTGTAACCGTGGTGGCTCGGGAGAGCTGCCCCTACCGCGGCATAGCTCAAAAACTACTAATACAATTGACGTCAAATGCTGTCAAATAGAGTGCGATATAGAGATTAACTGGTAAAATCTTTGTGTAAATCCATTATAGCTGAACAAAATGGTGGCCTAATAACTAAAAAAAACCAGTACCAGAAAACTACTTATCCAATGGACTTGAAATTTTAAACAAAATCAAAAGTTAAACAGGAAGAGGCTGTTAAATGTTTCGTGCGAATCCTATGTGGCAAAACAAAATGGCGGCCTAATAAATTTTTAAATATTAGGTAAAATTCCATGTCCTGGAATAAAACCATCTCTTTATGAGAGAAAATAATAGTACGTAAATGTTATGAAAAAAAAGATAATATTTAATAAAATTAATCACTTATTATTAGTTATTATCAAATGTATATAGTCTGTTTATTGTAAGTAGTGGAGTTCCGTACGAGTTAATCTACCGATTTTTAAATTTGCATATATGCAACCAAGGTGGAATTTTGACTCCTGAAGTATAAGTAAGTTAAATAAATTTAATGTGATGACAAAGCATTATAATATCCTTTTTTCGAAATTTTTTTTAGATGTCGAGACTGGTTGAAAACTAAACCAACGTTTTACTCAGCAATTAAAACTCTCCTCGTGTTTCCTCGAATAACACGCAGATCAAAAAAAAACTCTTTTAGAACTTGAAAGAACTGAAATTTCTTTTCAATAATCTTTTTAAATTGATGCCAATAGGTTATTGATCGGACGGTGGTAAAACAGCTGTCCGACATAAAAAAATATTTGGTTTATATGTAACTTTCAGTAACAATGAAGTAGATTTTTGAAATATGCTATTTAGAATAATTTATATAGCAAGTTTTAAAGTCGAGCCATACGTGCGATTTAGGGATAAAACGCCTAAGACACCTTTTCTCTAGAACAAGTTATTCAACAGCCTACGCGAATTTCCAATCATAGTATGTCCCTTATAGACGTAATATTTACAAATATGCAAGCTTCCAACATAAAATCTGAAGAAGTGAATGTGGCGGATCATTTTTGTATATCTTGTCAATTCGAACTCAAGAGCCCTAAACCTAAACCTAGGACTTATTCATATAGAAATTTTAAAAACATAAATCTGGCGGATTTTGAAAAAGATCTGCAAAATCTCAACTGGAATCAAATTTATCAAATACAAAATATTGATGAGAAGGTTACCTTTTTAAATAGCACCCTTTTACAACTATTTGATTTTCGTGCGCCTCTGCAAACATCTTGCAGCAGAACAAGGCACCCTTATTCTCCATGGATAACCCCGACTATCAGGAGTATGCAAAAACTTAGAGATAGGGCATTAACAAGGTACAGAAGAAGTCAACTACCTGCCCACTGGGAGTATTACAAACAATTGCGCAATCAGACATCTTCCGCTACTAAACGAAAAAAAAGTGCTTATTTAACACATAAACTAAATAATTGTACAACAAGGGAAAAATGGAAGGAACTAAAAAATATCAGTGTAGTTCCCGATAAACGCCAAGTAATTCCGACTAACTTAAGCAATGTTAATGAAATTAACTCTTACTTTTCATCAGCTAATAATTATAATCTACAGCCCGATCAAGAACTTCTCAATTTCTATAAAAGTAATCTCAAGACAGGTGTTAGCACTACTTTAAATTTTGGGAGTATTACTGATTTTCATGTCTTTAGCATTTTGAAACAATTGAAAAGTAATGCCTTTGGGAGTGATGGATTGAACCTGACAATGATAATTTTGTGTTGTCCGTTTATTGTGCCGTTTGTTACTCATATTATTAATGAATGTATGGCTAGTAGCTATTTTCCTAGCGACTGGAAAAGTGCTTTTATAGTACCTATACCCAAAACAAATTCGCCTAGAGAATTTAAAGATTTGCGGTCGATAAGTATTCTGCCTATTCTACCTAAAGTTATGGAGAAGGTACTTGAGAGGCAGATAAAAACCCATCTAAATCTTTATAAAGTTCTTCCTTCAAAACAATCTGGTTTCAGGGAAGGTCATTCGTGTGCCACAGCGCTTGCGTGCATCACTGATGATGTCCTCAGAGCGCTGGATGATCGAAAGTCCTGTGCACTTATACTGCTCGATTACTCCAAAGCGTTTGATTTATTAAACCACAAAATTCTCATTTCCATGTTGCACTATATAGGATTTGGTCAGTCTGCAGTGGAAATTATTGGGTCATTTTTATCTAACAGGGTACAACACGTAAAGCTAAACAATGAGATGTCTGCAGGTCATGTGGTGACACAGGGTATTTCCCAAGGGAGTATTATAGGGCCTCTGCTTTATACAATTTATACATGCAGTTTTGATTCCCATCTGAACTTCTGTGACTATCACATGTATGCAGATGACACTCAACTTTGTTATACATTTAGCCTCTCTGATTTAGCTAATGCTACCAACAACATTAATCATAATCTAAATTCACTCCTACATATTTCTGAACAGCACCTTCTGAAGCTAAATACCGAAAAAACTTGCGCCATTCTCTTTACAAGCGGCAAGTACAGAGATAGTGAACCTGAGATGAAGTTAAAACTGGGAAACTCGTCTATTAAATTCACTAAAACATGCAAGAACTTGGGACTTATTATGGATCAGAACCTACGTATTAAAGAACATGTAACTGGTCTTTTGAAGAAAGCCTACTATTCCCTTAAATTGATTTTCTCTCAAAGACATTATCTAGACGTAAAAACCAAAAAACAACTTTGGGAGGCTCTTGTTCTTTCTGGTTTTAATTACAGTGATGGTCCTTGCCTTGATGGTATGGATCAGAAGCGCATTAAGAAAGCTCAAAACTCCTGTCTTTGACTAATTTACGGTATCCGAAGGCCTAACCCTGTATCGCACAAGTTGCGGGATGCTAATTGGTTGAGCATGTGTAATGGCCGTAAATTGCACATGGCCTGCATGTTTCACAAGGTTTTAAAATGTGGGGAGCCATCATATTTATATGAAAAAATTACTTTTAGAACTGATGTTCATAATCTAAATTTGAGATTTAGGAATTCCTTGACTATTCCGCGACACAAAACCTCCATGTTCAGCCGGTCCTTTTCCTATAACGTTGCGATCTGCGATGCACTGGGTATTTCCGAAATATCTCAATCTCCTTATGCGTTCAAGAAAAATTACAAACACTTTTTAGGGATCAATCCCGTTAATGTACAGTACAAATATGTATAATGCTTATTCATTTAAATTTTATATTTACTCAATTTTAATATGTGGATTTTTGTATTTTAATTTTATACTCTCATTTTGTACAATATATATGTTGCAGCGTCGTACATATATACTATATATATATATATATATATATATATATATATATATATATATATATATATATATATATATATATATATATATATATATATATATATATATATATATATATATATATATATATATGTACATATATATATATATATATATATATATATATATATATATATATATATATATATATATATATATATATATATATATATGTCACGGTCTATATGCAGTATCAAAAAACCTTAAAGTTATTAACGATGTTGCATCCCCCTATCGCGCTCTGGAGCCTAACCTTTGATTTTTAAAACAAATGACAAAAACGCAGTTTTAAGCTTATGTCCAGATACTATACTGTGACAGGGCAGAATATATATATATATATATATATATATATATATATTACATTTATATATATATATATATATATATATATATATATATATATATATATATATATATATATATGTGTATATATTTATATATATATACATATATATATATATATATATATATATATATATATATATATATATATATGATCTATATGCAGTATCAAAAAACCTTAAAGTTATTAACGATGTTGCATCCCCCCTTCGCGCTCTGGAGCCTAACCTTTGATTTTTAAAACAAATGACAAAAACGCAGTTTTAAGCTTATGTCCAGATACTATACTGTGACAGGGCAGAAATTATACAATATTCGGACTTGGACCTAAATGTGATTCTTTTTAGTACTAAATAGTACGCCGCTGCGTCCAACAGTTAAATTATTCTTTTTAAGACTTATTGAAATAAGATTTATACAAAGAATTTAAAAAAAAACGCAGATTTAAGAATCACTTCCAAATTTGGAGAACTAAGTGGCATCGAGGATTACGTAATTATTGGCGAGGACTTGGATTTATCAACTACAACGCCTCATTTTTTACAAAATGTTAGTAAACTGGCCCTTTCTGCATCTGACGAAAGTCACAAGTGTTTCTAAAGTCTAACTTAGTAAATGGGAATTATTAATTTCTTTTTTTATTAATAAGTTGTATTTTTCTTTTCGTATTAAGTTAATAAGTAGTAATAGTTAAGTTTTTATTATACTCTTATAATAACTTAATTTCATTAAAACATTAAACCATGTATAGGGTTTCATTCAAATGAAAGGATAATTAATTAGTTGAATAATAAATATAAATCATTATCTGTAGTTTTAGTTTTTTATCTAGCATACTAGTGTGCTGGGGCCCCCGCTGACGACGGGGCCTGGGGCTACAGCCACCTTAACTTCATAATCTATAGATATCCTATATATTATATGTTCACAAAATGGGCCTCTACTCGCTGATTATATAGATACTAGGTCTGATACTTTTATGTTAAAAAAACATCCGAGAAAAAAGAAAAAACCTGCCACAATGTATTTCCATCGACTCAGCTATGTAATAGAGCGTTTTCCCTCTCTCTAACAGACTGCATTGAAGTACTATAAAAAGTATTTCAAGTAACGAGAAAGTATTTTAAATTCTTTAAAAGTATTTGAGATACTGATTTTCTTAAATCAAATACTTTTTTTGCGCATTTAAATATGATTTCGAGGAATAGAAGAGATCAGTTTCCATTTGCCACTGCTGCTCAATTATTGACGGAAAGCTATGATTCCTCTTTTCCGCTTAGGAAAATAGTTGTTCCACCGTGAACCGACATGTTGCATAAGGCGGTCAACATCGAAGAGAGACGGTCTAGAATGTAACTTATGGTTCCTAATTCAAGAACAGGATAAATTATATAAAAAGTTTTTAGTTTTACTTTTATGGTGTGATCTTACATTTTGCACTATCAGTTCGGTAAGTGTATGCTTAATAAATTAAAAACTAGCATAGTTGAAAGTGTGTTTGACTATAAATGCCCCTATTAAGGTTCATATTTTTGTAGAATTAAAACCGAAACTTATGGGAATAAATTGTTTTTTATAGTTTTTTTTTCAAATCTCTCGGGAGTCTTTAAAGTTAACGGTATGAAACCTAGCATATTTATAATTAGCAAGAAGGGACAGAATGTGGTAAGTTCAAAAATAAAAAAATTCTAGTGCTTATAGGAGGAATCAGTATCCCTCGCAGTTTATAGATCATGTTCAAGCCTTCCGCCGTTACAATATGATGTTAAAACTGCAACAAGAGATATTTAGTAGCTTCAATGTAATTTTAATAGGGAAATATGTATAGTTAAAATGATAAAATTAGAAATAGGGTTGTCCATTTTCGATAATTTTTTGACGAAAATATCGACGCATCTAATTTTTTTCCATAAAATCGCACCATACTGCCTTTCATTGATTCTTTGTCCACATTGCAAAATTTGCAAGTATATTTTTTCATATATTTCATTTGTTTTTTTTTTTTAACACGTCGGTACTATTTCATTTTTCTTTCAACTTGATTACACCTTATTGCTGATTTTTCATCTTCTGCTTGCAGTTCCCTCATAAAACAACTTTTTGAGTGACTGACGTTAGTGGAAAAAATAATCAGCAAGATTTCTCTCTGCTTCGCTAAAAATTTTAAGTTACCATGCAGACTTTTTTAACAGATTTTGACGTAAGTGGAAAAAAATACCCAACAAGATTTCTCGCTGCTTCTCTAAAAAGTTAAAGTTACCATGCAGACATACGTCATATGTATTTTATTAATTATATTATATTATGTAATTAAGTATTTTTTAGGCATTAGTATCGCTAATCATTCATGATTTTTTTCTACTGGTACTCTAACAAACTTTGCGATTTTAATAATTCAGTAAATAAGATTTTATTATTAAATGTTTTACGCAACCTGTATAGGTATGCAATCTTAAACCTAGCAACGCAACGTTGATATTTGTTTAACTATGTCGAAAAACATAACCAAGATCTGCTATTGGTTATATTTACATTATACTTTAATAGTAGCAACTAGGTTAGGTTAGAAAAATACAAAAGCCTCCAAAGAGATCCCAGCATTAGGGTCTCTCAGTAGAGTTGAGATCCATCGAGAAATATGACTAATTTCTTGTCAAAACCAAAAATAAACTTTATTTAACTCAAAAAGTCCCATATGGAAAAAAGTTCATATAAGTAATGAGGAACCAAAAATATATAAATACAAAAAAGTCATTGTTACCCGATATCAAAATAGGCCTCTTATGAATAAGAATAACAAAGCATTTGGCCTCAATTTATACGGTCACCTGACAGTTTGCTGGTTAATTAAATAAAATTCAGCGATTTAAAAAAGTATTTGTCGTTTTTTTTTATAAAAAAAAAAAAAATATATATATATATATATATATATATATATATATATATATATATATATATATATGTATCTCAGCAAGAAGAAGAGACCCATTTTTGAACAAACAATATACAGGGTGTCCCATTAAAAAAATACAACTTATGGTGATATCTTTTAAAATTGATAGTCTTTTGTCAGAAATAGACATGCAAATTAAAGGGGATAGTTAAAGAAGACAATATAAGAATTTAACATATTAATTATATTTTTCTTAAAATACAGTATTTATACATTTTATAATAAAATATAAATAGTCTTATAGAAGTAAAAAGTGAAATTTTAAACAAAAAAAACTTCAGCACTTTATATTAGTAAGTGTCGAAAAATAATTTTTTATAACAAAAATTGGATATTTAAAACTCAGAATCTACACAATAAATTCATATTTGATGTTTCTAATAAAGGAAACTATAAAGTCAACAAGTTCTCTTATAATAAAGCCCATGACTTGATGTAAAGATATGACGATGTAAAATTTCCCAAAACAGTTTTAACTTTTACCTGAGATGCATTTGGTGAACAGACAAAACTATATTAAACCATAAACCCTCAGTAAAAATAAATTTCGGGCACTTCTATTTTATGGCATTTTCTGTGAAAGAAATGCACATAACTTCATTCATGTTCGCAAAGTTAACAATCTGAAATTACACGATAATTTACCATACTCAGGCTGGTCTAGAAATCAGTTCACCAAACTGCAAGGAACCAAACACCAATTACATTGATACTTCAATTTGTTGACTATGACCCCCATATTTTTTGCAAAAATTGAGGGGGTCGATCGGACAGAGTTCGAGCTACGACAGAACAAAGGGGTAATTGTTGGCTCCTTAAATATATTATAAACTATGAATAAATTGCTTTAGTAAATAAAATATTAATTTCTAAAAAAAGAAACATCGATCTGTAGTGTCGGTTTAGGTGAGATTTTGTACATACTTTAAGTTTTCATACAGAGTGCTGATTTTCTGTGGGCTTATTTTAGGCCTTATGTGGCATATTTATCTGAATTTATGATAATAGTAATAATAATAAATTGCTTTTATTATATTATTTATAATCTTTATACAAAACAATTGTGTTAAAAACCTCCAGTTAAAAACACGGTGTAGTTTAGTCAAATAAGCCACTCACTGAACCCTGCTTTGCTGGGTATCTAGTCTAAAGATTTTTACAAACTAAATATAAAAAGTTAACAATTATACCAAAATACATATAAAAAAACTTCCAGAATTAGGTGTCATATTTATACTTGTCAAAATGGAGAAAAAAGTAGCTAAAATAACTGAAAATAAAAATAATAATACAAATAAAATTGATATCAATTAATTTTTCAAGAGACCTTTAAATTTGTTAATATTTAACAAGTTATTTCAGAGGGCAATGAATTATACGATCCTACCCCCGACTGCACAAAACTTAATTGCTGTTTAGAATGTTTAACCGAGCTTTCCGATTTGACAAGTTACTTACACAAATCTAGCAACTCGCTGTCAAATTTGATATTCCGTTAAGCATTCTAATTGAGCTATCTAGAACCGGCTATTAAGGTATTAAAAGTAAAATATCTCTGAAATTTGATGATCAGGGATCGTTATTTTAACATAGAACGGAAGCTTTCACGTCTTTGGTCAATTAAGAAATCATGGTTCTTGGGAGAGACAGTGTCAAATTGAATTACTATCCGACGTTTCGCCTTCGATTGCTCGAGGCATCTTCAGGGATTTTTACTCCACGTAACACTGAATGTGTTCAGATCTCGTGGAGTAAAGATCCCTGAATATGCCTCATGCAATTGAAGTAGTAATTTCAATTTGACACGCTCTAATCCCAAGAACCATGATTTCGTGATCGTTATTTTGTTGCAGAGTCTAATATTTCGTGAATGGATACTGAAGCGTAACATGAAATTATTTTTAAGGGATGAAGGTCAGAGGGGTTTTTTATATTTTCATTAAAAAGTTGTCTAAATGTAGCGTTTTACGATCATCTTAAGTCCATATTTAAATTTTGAAAGTAAAAGTTTGTAATTAAGAGTATCAACAGTTTTTGAAAAATCCTTTCAAAAACTCTTTTCTCCTTTTTATTACTCTACCAAAATAATGGTCGTTAATGTCTACAATATATAATATTAAATGGGTACACAACAATATAATATATGCTATGGTGAGCCAGTAAGATTTCTTTAAAGAATCTCCATTCATTTTATAACCAAAGATTAATTTGTCTTTCTTACAAATACTTACAGTTTTTAGTAGGTGCCTATTTAAAATGAATTCGAAAGAATACAAAGAATAACTTTTGTTAAAAATGGAACGATAATAAATTTTATTTTTTATGTTTTAAACCGTTTAGAAGATATTAAAAAATATTAATATTAAAAAAATCTTTTCAACACCCTACATCTCTAAAACCGATGTTTACTGACTCCTGTTAGTATAATTTTTTTTTGTTAGATTCATGAAAGGAATATTTTCGGGCAATGGGTGACATCACTTGATTAACACCTTGTAATAAGTGTGTGTCTTAACAGTAAACAAATTTACTCCTTTATCACGCCACAACATGAAAACTGTCCAGTCGACCCCACTTTTACAAAAATAAGTTGAGAGGACCACACCATCACACACATCAGGATATTAAAAATTCAGGAAGTTTTGGCCGAAACCCTTTTACATCGCAGGGTCAGTATCTAGTCCTGAAACATAAAAAATGTGAAACACAAAATTAAATCTTACTAAACTAACCAAAAAAATTTAATCTGCATATAAATCGATGTAATTACAGTTTTAAAAATTATTTTTTTAACCAATTTATGATACAAGGCGATAAAATATAAAAATATCTATTTGCAAAAAAACAGAAAATTTTTTCTTTTTAAATCACATGAATATGTACTTTACTATGCACAAATATACAAAATGAAAATTTTGTACATTATAGTATCTACAGGGAAATAAAACTTATATGGTTTACCTATTCCACAAGCATAATTAGTTGATAATACTAGAATTTTATAATAATATTTTATATAAAACTGCACACTAGTTGATTGGTATTAAATAAGCTTTGCCACTAATTGCTAAATGCCGTCATTTGACATTTGTTAAGGCACAGCAACATTGCAGTAGCATTCCATCTAAATTACGTATTGGGAAATATTCATCGTCATATTTAAAAATTGTATTTCAAATAACTTAGGAGTTCAGACAATTAATATAATTATTACTAACTGTGACAACCGTGTGAATAACGCTATTAAAGTTTGCAATAGTACCAATTCCTCTACCTTTATATTTTGTTAATATATTTTACTTCGGGTTCTACGAAGATATTTAATGACGGTACTTCCTGAATAGCAACTAATAAAGCCGAGATATTTTAGTAATTGATTAATGGAAGTGAGAAGGATCTTTGGTGTTTTTCGACTAAAACGATATATACTCTTTTAGTTGCGTTATGACGTCGCCATCTAAACTATTTATGAGGTCTTGATATGATGATCCAGTTTGATTTCTAAGAGCGTAAATCTGAAAACATAATAAAATTAGCTAACTGCAAGAATAAATACATGGACATATTATTCGCAGTGATATTCATTTAAAATAATACAATATGTGATAACATGCCAAATATTTCATTAATTCATATTTAAACAACCGTGCCCAGCAGGTTCAAGTAAGAGGAGAGACCAGGTACTGTGGAGATGTCTACAAATGTGGAGTACCACGGGTCTTTATCTTAAGCCTTCTTCTATTTACATTATTGGCAGAAGTTAGTATCATTTATAGGCAGACGATTGTCACCTATACTTTTTATTAAATCTATTATTTACATAAATCACAGCCTTAAACAAAACTTAAAAGTTTTTGGTCTAATAACAACGGATTATTTTTGAATCCCCTAAAAAGGCCACTATTAAATATTTTCCTGAATAATACACCAGTTCAGTTTAGAGCTACTTTTAAACAAAAATGACATATTGAAAAAATGTATGCGAGAGATTAACATCAATTTATAAACTGTAGCTCCCAGACTAAAATGAATGTTAAATGCATATTTTTGTCATAACGTGTGCTTATGATAATAACCCAAAATATGAATGATATGAATTAAACTGAAACACAAACGGAATATTTTAATAAATAATAACTAAAACGTTTTCATTTCAGTGAACAGTAACAGGAATTAAAAATATTTAACAAAAATAAATTTGGTCATACCACAATGAAACAAACTGAAAATTCCTTGTACTTTTTTCCGTATATGATGTGTTGCGTTTTGCCAGTTAGCAGAAAAAAAAAAAGAATTTTTAAAGTTTCCTATGCAATCGAACAAAAATTATAGTTGTCAAACACGTGCGAATAGCACATTTCAAACTCGTGTGTTTACTGTACTCGCCTTCGGCTCGTGAGATTAAATTTCCACACCCGTAAGGAATATGCGTGTTTCGGCACTTGTTACACGATATACTATTGTTATTTGTCCCCAATCATTCTCAATCAACTTTTCGAAGGCCAGGGTAATAATCGCACAAACATCTGAACCTCTGGCGCTAATACAAGCCTAGATATTAACAGAAAATCCATTACTTTGACTAACCCTATAAGGATATGTTTTCTTTAATCCAGGGGGCTTAAGACGCATTCTAACATTATTTCATTATATCTTTTCTCATCTGAAAAATCCATAATTTACAACGTTATTCTGATTACCACATTATCTTCCAAATTCGAACCTTATTTATTTGTTTCGGCAAGATAAATTTTGTTAATAGCACAACGATTTTTGATGACATTCGAACAGCAAATTCTTCGGAGAGTTGTGCAGACTGATCCAATAAATACGCGCCCCTCTTTTACTATGACTGCTGTTTCAAAATGGATTATTTTTCAGATAATGAACTATCTGAATCTTGCATCTTCTGCACTCGAAATTTTGGGATGTTCGGAACCTCTATCTCTTATTATATTTCCATGGTCATAGAATATCTGATCAGCTAATAACACAATATTTTTGCAAAATCGCAGCTCACTGGCAATATTTCTTATAGCAATTACCTCTGTGACGTGTCTATACAAGGTTGTTCAAAACAAACGCACACAATTCATATCTTCTGAATGAGTCATTTTTCATAAAAACGCTGGAACGCGTGAAGTGGTTTAAATGGTTGTTCGTCTTTTCGTAAAAATTTCAGCCCCCTTAATTTGCAGGGACCCCAACTTTTTTTTTAAATAGCAACCTGGGTCATGTTGGGGCCCTATGAGACGGTCTTCTAAAACTGAACCCGATACTAGCAACAAAATAGGGGTCTGCGCATTTCGTTACAGTAAAACGAGTCCACATACGTTTTTAAATAAAATTAACTGCAAAAGTAGATCGTTATGGTGCAATGCGGAACGACCTTGGTTACCATAAATTATTAGACCCAATTAACCAATGCAGATGTCTTGGGAAAATGTCACTGAATTATCTTCAGAGAATTGATTAAACGATAGTGGTATTTATTATTGCCTCATACGTTAATAAGTAACTTCCTAATATCCCAAATTTTACCATTGCAAAATGCAGGTAAGAAGGTACCCACATTCAGTTAATCTCAGTTTGATTATTGAAATGTAAACAAGTGTTAGTATTTTGAAACTTTGAGATTTTTGAATTATGATGCTTTCAGAAAAGCAGCGTATTGCAATTTTGATATTGTTGGGTTGTGGAGACAAAGTACGGAGCCAGGATAAAATTTGAGTAGGGTATTTCACAAAATTGAAGAGCACGGGACAGTTAGGGATTCACCTAAAACGGGCCGACCACCCGCCTTAACTGAAGACAACCAACTTGTACTCCAGTACAAGAAAGTACACATTCTTCAACTAATACCTTAGCGCTAAATAACGATGTTAGCAGAGCTTCTGTAGAGCGACTATTAAAGAAACAGAAGTATCACCCATATAAAGTGCATGTTGTACAAGAACTTCTTGAAGATGACTACGACAAAATATTAAAATTCTGTGAAGAAGTGATGAGAAGATATAGCGTTATTTAGATTTCTTCTCATTTGATTTAATACCTGCATTAACAGTAATGCTTCCTAATGAGGCTGATCCCGATTTCCCTATGAACAAATATGGTTTCAACAAGATGGCGCACTAACGCAGTTTGGTAAAAATGTTTAAAGGTACTTGGACGAAATTTTTCCAAATCGGCGGATAGGTCGACGGGGTCCCATTGAATGGCCACCAAGGTCTCCAGACCTTAGACTAATGGATTTCTTCTATAGGGGAATTTGAGGGAGAGTGTTTAAAAATAGACCAAATAACATTTACTACAAGCTAAAATATGGATGGAGGTGCACCAGCCGAAAGTAATTGAAGTGCGGTTGGTAGCTTTTACCACACATGTGTTTTTGAAAGTGAAAATCATTTGTCAAATATGACAAGTGCTGCTAAATTTAACGTCCAGATGAAATAATTATATGTGTTTTGTCCCAGTTTTTTGGACGCGATGGTACGTGGTAGATACGGAAACAGATGTTGTTTATGGGCCCTGTTTGGCAGGTCTCGCCGTCAACGATTACAGGTCACGCAAAACACTTGCGTTTGCTATGAGAAAATGACAGATTCTCCATGTATAATATGGATGATAACTTCATCTTTCAAAGATTATATTTGTATGTCCTATTATGATGCGATGTTGGCTATTATAAGCGAATTTATTACAAAATTGTTTTTTTCACGTATTAGAAAACTAATAGTTACAATAACATATATTTTAGTAAATATAAGCAGACAACCTCTCTTCGTACACATCTACTACTTACAGGTATATCAATATTCCATAAGGATTGTTTTTTTCCTGCTAGTGTGCGAGTAGCTATACTTTTTGCAAGTATAATAAATAAACCCATATATTCTGCATTTTTAAATCATAGTTATTATTTTCCCTTATTTTTTTATAATCATTGCACTACAGAAAACATAACATCATAACAAATTCATAAAGGAATTTCAAAATAATATTTTAAAATCAGCTCACTAAGAGATCAAAAATTACAAACCATAAATATACCTAATGAAATGCTGCCCCTGAAGTTAAAATATTAAAATACAGTAAATAGAAAATTTGAAGTGGATAAATTAAAAAGAGAATTACTTCTTTTGGATAGAAAACTACATCTATTTAAAAACCTAAATGAATTAAGTATATGAGAAAATTTTAAATTCGTTTGATTTTTGCTCTCATGAGTCTACCATAAAAATAAGACAAGAGTCTAAATCATGGTTTACGACAATTAAAATAATTATTTAAATAACAAAATTTTATTTAAAGAAAAAGAAATACCCAAATGTAAGGCTGGAGGAGGATTTATTTCACTATTTCAAGAAATTAACAAAAAATAAAATAAGCTAGCCAAATAAATATTTTAGGAATTTGCTACATGTGATCGAAAACAAATATGGAAGAACATAAATTTAATTTCAACAAATAAGGATAGGATAGAAACAACAAAATTAAATACTATTTTATTAGATGCAGAAGAAATCAAGGAAGAAAAAGAATTCTGCGAAAAATGAACGATTATTTTGTAAATGTTAGAGAGATTGGCAAGTAAAATTCTGTTTATCCCTACAAACCACTTACCAAATCCAGAATCGTTATATTCTTTAATTTTGAAGAACTGACATGTAAGAATATTGAAGATATTATTGATGAATTTAATCCAAAAAAAAACAATAAAAATTGCAAAAACTTCCAAAAAAGAACTAGCTACAATTTTTCTATTTTTAACAAAATTATCATTTTTCCTGAAAAATGAAAATAGAAAAGTTACCGAATGAAACATAATTTTATATCCAAGATAATAAATACTGAAATTCGCAGAGAAGAGAATTCTGCGAAAAATGAATGATTATTTTGTAAATGTTAGAGAGATTAGCAAGAAAAATTCTGTTTATCCCTACAACCCACTTACCAAATCCAGAATCGTTATATTCTTTAATTTTGAAGAACTGACATGTAAGAATATTGAAGATATTATTGATAAACTTAATCCAAAAAAAAAACAATAAAAATTGCAAAAACTGCCACTAGCTACAATTTTTCTATTTTTAACAAAATTATCATATTTCCTGAAAAATGAAAATAGAAAAGTTACCGAATGAAGCATAATTTTATATCCAAGATAATAAATACTGAAATTCGCATTTTTCTTGAAAATTAGTTAATGCATTATTTTTAATGTCTTATGGTAGTCCCGGTTATTATATACTCGAATTTAGAAGTAAATCGCACCTATCTTTAAGAAGCTTAAAGCATCGAAGATCGCCGAGGTATTTAGCCGATCCCATTTTAAATGCGCATAGATCTTTTACCATTTGAGCTATCGAAATGAACCAAAAAACAAATTGTAAGTACACTGCTCAAGTTTCTTTTTATCATGACGAAATACACCCGGCGAAAAAAGTTACAAGCCCAACTTGCATTTTCTTAAATGAAACACCCTGTATATTATTATTCACAATGAAAATCTTCATTGCCCCGACTCCAAAAATATATGAGTTGTTGATATTTGGATCATTAATAGCATGGAAAGGAATATTAATTATAATTGCCCCAACAATGTTTAATAATTCAGACAGCAACAGATTTTTTAGTTATAGCATTTGGTTTTATTTTTCTTTTCTTTGGTATAACGATTTTCTGGCATCTTAACTTTCTAGCCGTAATAAAAAAATATTGTCACTTGCCGGATCTTTTATATTTGTTAAGTGAGTATTTATATCTATATATGCGTGGCAAAAATTAATAATATTTAATAAGTGTTAAGCTTTTTTTAAAAGAGATCAAGGTTTGAGGTAGTCCCTAAATGGTTGTTTTAATTTTATCAACCTGACAAAAAATACCACGGCCATGCCAATGCGAGATGCATTTAAATAATACAAACCAAAGGAACTATATAACATCTTCATTTACTTAGTTTAGCTGTCTAAAATAAACAATGTGATGTGCATTATAAATGTTTTGTACATAGAATTAATTATCCCACAAAAGAGCCAACTTTGGCAAAGTATTTCAAAAAATTCGACGAGCTCCACATTCTGTTACAGATCACTGCTGCCTTTAAGGGCTCATTTACATATAACTCCTAAATTTGAATAGCATTCCAAATAATTTGAAATTGATTACAAGTTTTAGTTCTATCAAATCAAAAATTAACTAGAAATACTCGTAGTGTCCGCATTTTCATACCCGAATGGCAAATAAAATAAAAGCATTAGTAGTTTAGTAAATATAATTACAAATTTATATGCAAACTTTTAGTAACCCTACATTACATAATATACATAGTTCCGGACAAAAAAAATGCGTTAGAAATATCAATTATTAAAAAATGTTAGCATTATTTAGTTGTTTTTTGTTAGAATTTGTTATTATTATCATTGTTAATGAATTAAAAAGTCTAAAAAATATTAAAATATTACGTTATACAAAACATTAATTTATACAAAATAAGGTGACCAGATGTACTTTTTTAGGAATAATTTTTCTGTGTGCCATTAGTGTTTTATAAACGAGACAATTTGAATCTTGTATAAACTTAGAACACCCTGTCAACAGAAAAGTGCAGTAATTAGCCCCCACCCTCATACACAAGTTTCAATTAGGGATTGCGTGATGAATATAAGACTTAAGATTTGTTGGTTTTTAAGAATTTGTGATATCAAAATATTTTGACTGGGTCATATTTACAAATGTCCGACCGCTATTTTCAAATAATATGCAATTTTAATGCCCCTACTAGAGATGAAACGGATAGTTGTTTAGCCGGATACCGAATATTTGGCGAGCTGTGAGGTAGGGTTGCCGAATATCTGGCCATCGCGGTCGGAACAGTTCGGGTGGTTTTCGCCCGAAACCGATTATCTCTACGTGGGAGATCACGTGTGGCGAGTGATTGTCCATTGTTTAGCGAAATTAGTTTACTTGTGCGTAGTTTGCGTGCAATTGTTACAGTTTTTATTTTTTATTTTATTAATTATTATACTTTGCGTATTATATAATATATATCGTAAAAAAATTCATTGAAACATGTCATCAGTGAAAAAAGGATCACCAATTTGGCAATATTACGACATAAATAATGAAAATAATAAGTTTGCTAATTGTGCCAGTTTCAAATTTTTCGTGGTAGTGAAGGGAAAAGCGCAGCCTTGGGTGGTCGGCTAGCTCAAAACACTATCCCAAATTGACGAAGTCTTCCAAAATATACCTTTCAGCTCCTTGCAGCCGTGTTTTAGGTGAGAGGCTGTTTTCCGAAGCTGGTATGCTTTACGAAAACAAGAGGAATCGCGTGTTGCCTGCACAAGCTGATAATTTATTCCTTATTCACCATAATTTGCCACTTGGTAATTCTATTATTTTTAAATATTCTCTTTGATAAAAGAAAAATAATGGATAACGTGAAACCTTTTTTTGTACGAACTGTATGTAAACATTTGTAATTTTCTTTCAGGTTGGGCTAAAATAGCCTTTGCTGAGCCCCACCTTAATGTGACAGTGCCATAAGCGAGGGAATTTACCCCCGTATTCACTAAAAAGGTTTAAAAGTTAGACCAGGTCTAGTTGTCATGGTACTTAAAACCTAGTCCGCCAGTTATATTCAGCTTATATCATTGACATTTTGTAATTGCGGCATTTAGAAAAAATATATGTTCAGTTGTTAAAAATTTCATCTTAAACCTACAACTGTCAAATTAGACCGGGTCTAAATGTAAACCTCTTTAGTGAATACGGGTGTAAAAGATTTAACTGACAAGGCAATTTTATTAGATGTCTAAAAACTTTTTAATGAATCTAGAGTCAATTTTTTAAGTGGCATTAAATATTGAACGATAGCAAAGTTTACTGAATATAATATTTTATTTAGTAAACGTTGCCGATAGTAAAACAGGACATCAGTAGGTTTTGAATCTAATTGTATTAAAGCTCAGTTGGGCTAACAGACATGGTTTAAATTTTTAAATTTGTTGTCTTCTTTTACTACATACAACCAACTAATTCTTTGTATTACCTACAAATCACATCTGTGATATTTCCACAAATTCATTACTCAAGGATTAAACATTTGGAAAAATACTAACACGATTTTTATGGACAGTATAATACCCATAAACATCAAAATACGTTCGTATACTAACCTGAGATTGCAGATAATCTTTTAACACTATATTATGAACAGGATCATTCAAAATCAACTGCTTTTTCCTATAGTCGTGATCGGTCTCATAGTAACTACCATCTTCATCGAAATGGCTTGGACTTTGGCCTTCCACCAAAACTAAAGAGTCTATGGATGTACCATCGTCTTCGGTCTTTGTGACGTCGTTTAAGGTCTCAAGTATATTCGTCATAATTAGTCTAAAGCGTTGTAGTATAGTTGGAGACTGGGTTGTTAATAGGTTTGTCAATGCTAAACCTAAAAGTAAAAGAGAACAAATGTCATCAATTACTGGTTCTTATCAACATAAATACAAAGTTTGCAAATAGAAATAAGTGAAACAACATCGGGTGGTTTTCACTGATTTTCTCGAAAAGACTAAAACCGAGTGTGTCTAATTAAAGGGACCCAAAAGTACCTCCAAGGAGTTAAAAACCAAGTGGGCAAAATTACGCTTCTACTTTTTATTATAGAAATCAATTTACTCACAACCTATCTGTTTGACCCTAGAGTATTCATTCTAAAAATCGTAATTATTTTCTTTTAGTGATTTATACTATTTAAATATTAAAAAATTACTCAACTATACTTTTCCTTCCTGCATATATATTTGTCTGCCGCCCCCTATGTCACACATGCACAAAAAGGGTCGAAGCATTACTGGAAGAATGACGAAAGGTGTTCTAACCCAACTATCAGTATCATATGTGTGGTATTTTTATCTGTATTTCCTGCGGTAGGTAATGTATTTATTTTGTTACTTATTTTACTTTAAATTGCTTTTTATAGCATATTTGAACTGAAACTGACTGAAAGATTAGGATTGTGTAAAAACAACCAAGCCTATAAATAGATAATCGTTTTGCATTAAAAAATTATATTTTGAATGGAATTCTATAAATATTTTTTAGTTTTAGTTAGTTTAGGGTAAGTATACGAAATTATTTTGACAGGTTTTGAGTCTGCGTCCCGGCGTATCGGTACAAAAACGATTGAGCGGATGAAAAGCAACATATTTTTGCTACTAGACGTAATCCTGATTTTTTTATCCGATGTCGGGAAATTGGGTTAAAGAAAATAGTTGCTTTTTCGAGATGTGCCGAGCTGTATGTAGCTTTGGCGGACGTCAGGAGAAACAATCAAAAACGCAAATATCTCGTTGCATTCTTTAAGAGGCGGTAAAAATTGATACGGATCAAAGGGTAGAATAAATTTCAAGGATCCTGCCTATGTTTTTAAAGTTCTCGAAAGTATTTTATGCCGACTTTTGCACACCAAATGATAATTTAATTTTCTTAAACGCCCCTCTACTTTTGGCAAAGCCTTGCGTAGCTGATCGCTCTTTTACTTCTAAGGAACAGCAGTACAATAATAAATTACCCTTCGTAAAATCCGACTTTACAAATTATCGCTACCTCCCGGGCTATTCTATTCTTAGTGGATCTACGGACCGGCCAACCAAAAATTCGCAAATTACGGTGTATGCGGTAATGCTAAACTAAGATAATGATCGAAGTTTACTAGAATAACACCAGAAACTGATTACCGACCAATACCAGGCATAAAACAGCGCGATCCTTCTTAATCTTGGTTTATGTATGGCGACCTGATCTTTCAGATTTACGGCAATATCAAACATCCAAACAATAAAAAGGGTTAGTTATATGGTTAAACAATTAAGTACGCTTAAGCACGTTCGTGTCCTCAAAAAGTGTGCAGAGTTTCAGCTTTTAATGTAGAAAATTAGTTTTAGTTTTTCGTAATATTTTAAATATTAAATACAAACAGGTCACAATGGTAGTTTATTTTAAGTAACACATTCAGTAAAATACACATCGTATCTTTAGAAAGTTTACAGAAGGCAGACAATAATAGTAACTAGTATTTTTATAATGTTAAGTACTTGAGGGTATAGCTTAGTTAGGCAAAATTGACACAGTATATCTTAAAACGTGATAAATTTATATCGAAATTTAATACGAAACTAAATTATCAAAACATAGAAAATTACATCCTCACAAAAATAAAATTTTGCAATTTTCTTAAAAAAAAATTCGCAAGGTTATTATACAAGTTAAAACTAGTTTTTGAGTTGTACCTCTGAAAAAAAAATCAAAGCAGAATTAGTTTATCTGGTTGTTTCAAATAGTTTTGAATCATTATAATTTACAGGGGTTAAAATTATCACATGGTAAACAGATTCTTAATGACCTCCAGAAAAATCTTTTTTTTAATTTTTACCGACCTCATAGTTCAAGCAACTAAAAAATACTGCTTTTTATCTCAATATTTTACCGTTCGCTATCAGTCACCTCCCAAAAATCTTATAATGGTCTAAAAACTGCCCGAATATTTAAGGTTTTTAGTCCGAACACGTACCTAATAGTTTTCTTTGATCAAGTTGTGCTACATTGACCATTTTGCTTAACCATTTATCCAAAATTTTCCCAAGCGTAACTTGCTCGTTCTCATTCTTCTCTCGTGCAACTTCTGCTATAACTCTTGTAAAAACTTCATGCGAACTTAATAAAATTCTGCCCGCGATTCCCAAGAACATTGACATGACTAGCGGGTAATCATCTCCTAAATATATCCGGCTAAAAAGTGATAATTATTAAATGATAAAACAATTATTAAAATTCACTTGATGCTAGCCTAACAAAAAAAAATTAATTTATTAATTTGGTTGGACTGTTTCAGGTCTTTTAATAAAACGTTTTTTTATGAAGGGTACAATACCTATTTAAGATATCAGTTGTAATAAATATGGCGCTGTTTTAGGCACTTAAAGAGACAAAGCGGAGATGTACAGAACGTATACACCTAAAAGATCTATTCTGGAAATGTTGCATAGAAGAATAGTTGTACAACCGCTGGAATTTGTAAATAAATTGTGTAAAAAGTTAATAAGGAGAGCATATATTATATTAATATATCCATAGCCATGAATAGTTGTAACACTCAGAGTTTTTGTGTATCATAGAAAATTTAATTTCGTCGTACCGAAGACGTGGAGAACAAATAAAATCGGACAGGGGTCTCAAGGCCGCACTATCTTATTTCTTAAAGGAAGAAATGCGGTAGGATTAATCTCTAAATTAATATACCAAAACACTTGCCCAGAGTAATACAACCTTAGGCAAAGCTAGGAGATTGTGAGTTTTATCCATAAACTGGGGTTTATATATATATATATATATATATATATATATATATATATATATATACATATGTAATATAAATAGGTAAATACGTGGTCTTTAAAACCTGCCGTATATAAAACTTTGACTACATGAATACTAAATATCTCTAGGTGAAAGTCAAGGTCTCTTTTCTCAATCTGGGGGACAAAAATTATTAATTTAGATAATTATTGAATATATTCTTAAACACAAATGCGAACATTTTGGGGAATTTTTCCTTAAAATTTACCAATATGAAGGTTTTTTTAAATCCAATTTAGGGGGAATTCAGCCTGGCAATTCAATTATTGTCTTTGTAATGGTATTTAGTTATGCTATATAAGTGTGCAATTCATGCAGAATGGCACCACAATTATTGTCTTTAATGTTATTTAGTTACATCTCGGGATTTTGTTATTTACTTGTTTTCGAAATTTTAGTGACAATCTACTTTTGCTATTGAAGTTTGCCTAAACAATTCCCTTTTTCCCAATATCAACGGACAATAAATAAAAATGTCTAAGAATCTTTTATAACTAAATGTTTTGTCTGTGGTAGACACCTTGAAAGTTAAAAGTCATATGTTTATAATACTGTAAATTTTCCCTGAAAACTTTACATTTAGCAAGTTCATCCTGTAAGTCACCTCTGCGAATAAAAACGTTCAACTACCTACTTTATCGTGTAGAAAAAAAAATAAATTGGATAACAGATTTTTTTTACTATTAATAAACTTTAAAAATTCAAGTTGAGCTGTTCTAGGAAAATAATATTTTAAAGAATACCACTTGCTTTACTTGTTTACCATTTTATTTTATGAAAAAAAGGAAGAAATTTAGTGGTTAAAACAAAACATAAAAAATTGCTTTGAATCTTATTAGGTAAAATTGTGAAAGAGTGACTCTGTCTTAGATAAAAACTCTGCATAAATCTTATCGATTTCCCTATATCCACTCTTCGGCACATTTTTTTGAATACTTTCAAGGTCGACATCTAAAAATGTTTTTCAAGTTTTCTAACCCAAAAACAGCTATTTTAGCTGTTGTCTTATTTAAAACGGAAGGAAGCTATAGTAGAATTATTTCGGATATGCAGTGACGTAACGACAGCACAAAAAGAACGTATTTCTTAGCTGTTAACGGTTAATAAATCACGGTGGCAGTGATCGCGTCCAAGATCGTGCTTCCCACGTTTATTACATATTTAAAATTCTTTAAAAACATTTTTAATGCAGCATATCCTATAGGTAAACTGTTTTCGAAATATTGTCAAATGAAATTTCGAGAGCCTGTAAAATCTACATAGAGCAAAACGAATTGTACATTCACTTTCCTATTTTAGTTTTATATGGACTTTCTTATAGCATCAACTTTTTGACTAAATAAAAGAATTTTGTTATTCAGAAAAATGTTTAAAAAATGTCTGTTGAATTGGAGAGCAGTACGATTAAAAACACCATAAAAAAGCAATATAGGAATGTTATACTTTTTGCCTAAAATTTAAATTTGTTAGACGCGAATCCAAGGAGGGCGGGATAATCGGGAGGCAATTATCCCCCCCCCCCCCCCGGCCACCTACAATAGCATGAATTCTGTTATCATAAAGTCCACTTTACATTTAGTAGTTTCTTTTTTCTAGTCATCAGGTTTACAACAATTGCAAAACTTTCCCTGAGGCCGCATATGTCATTCTCTGCCTTTATCGAGTTTTCTTCTCAGCCAAGGGTGCCTAAACTACAAATTCCTAACAGGTATATCTATTACCCCCCCTCCCTCCCTCTTGGGGCTGTTCTTGATTCTAATATAGGGCGTCATCATATTCTGCACTTCACTTAATAGGTTTACTACAGAATATAAAAAATAAACTTTAAATACAAAACTTGTAGGTTTGTATTTGAACTGCCAAGAATGTGTCTAGATTAAACAAATTGGCATCAAAAAGTAGTTCAAAAAAATACCGAAGGTTGTTTTAATGAAATAAAAGACAAAGAAAACGTTTGCTGACCATTTTAAAATTAATTCCACTTCATTCTAAAAACTTACTCAAAAATCTTCGGCAGAATAGGCAACACAGTCTCACTTCCTAGAACCGGTAAAGCTCTAATAAACGTATCTACCAGCCTCATTAACATAACCACTCCCTCGTTTTTTAAATCGCCCATCATACTTGCGCAAATGGAGATTATTTGGTTGCCTTGACTGCGCATCACGCATTCGGGTGCCAGTAAAAGGTGCACCAAACATATGTACAGGCAGGTCCTTAAATTTTCCGTTGAATATTCTGAAAAAAAAAATGCTTGTAAAATTGTCAAATATTGTTAGTGTATAATAGAAACAATAGGGTACATGAACACTTTTTAAATGTAATTAACAAAAGTTGTCAATTAAATATGAAAAACTTCTCTGAACATTTTTCTTGCAATATTTTAAAAGATTGTTTACTTTTATTTCTGAAACTCGCCTAAAACACCCCTAGGTCACAAGGAGGTAATTTTCTTTTAAATTTAAAGCTGGAAAATTATTACCTATGATTGGCTATGTCAAAGTTTCAACATCTATCAGATGTCAAGTACACTAAAAACACAACAATATCCACCAATGTTATCAGATTTCAGAGAAATTTTTTTACAAATTCGTAAAGTTAAGCACGTGATCAAACACATGCTCTAAAAACTAAATTATTAACTCCAAATAATGCAAACTTGTTAAAGATCTAAGTAGTTTCTATTCCATGTACATTTCAATTATGAAAATATAATGCATATACCAAATCAAGCTGTAAATATGAAAACAAGCTTTTAATCTACCTAAATTAGCGTTTCTATATCACCTTAACAATGAATCGAGGACCTAGTTGGTTGATGGGCAACGGTTCTTATTATAGCCCTGAAGTTTTGAAACAGCAAAAAATTACCAGGTTTACCTTGAAATTGTAATATTATATACAGGGTGATTCAAAAGTAAGTGTTATCCGTTTGGGGGTATAATCCTTGCGTAAAAATAGTTCCTAGAGGAACTACGCCCATTTTTAAGGGGCACCCTAAAAACGACTTTTTCGCGATATTTTTGAAACCGCTTATAGTTAAATTTTGAAAATCGGTTTGCTGTATAAACATTTGATGCTGAATCTTATTCTGAATTCAAATTTTCAAATTTTTTGTCAGAGGCGTCACATACCGGGAAGGTTAAGGGTGAAGATAACCCTATTTTTTATCCTTTATTTTATTGCGATTTTGTTTACAAATTATTAAATTTCAGACTTTTCTACGTAAAAAGGTACTCTTAGTTGAATTCGCTAGAGCGTACCGTTTACGAGAGAAATGACTCTAAAAATTATCTGATTCTTCTATGTTTATTCATTAAAATTCTGCATCTAAAATTTAATTAATCGTACTTACCTACCATTGTTCAACTTCCGTTTAGCCGAAATCACTTATGCAAGATATTTTTGTTTATTTAGTATTTAAAAGATTCTCCAAACAGAAAATCCCAAAAAAGTTTCTGCGGAAATGCGCCATTTTCATTTTCCCAACTTTAAAATAACCGAAATCAGGTACACAAGAACATGTTTTTGTTTTATATTTTAGACGTTTTTGTAAACGTAGATCCGCAAAAAAAATCTTGCAGAAATAAGTCATTTTCATTTTTTGATAAAGTATTGTAGATACTTTGTATGTGACATGTCTTTATCTTAGGTGAGATGAGGTTAAGTTAGCTTAGGTTAGTTATGTTAGCTTGAATTAAGTCAAGTTATGTTATGTTAACTAGCCTAACCGAAAAAT
Organism: Kuschelorhynchus macadamiae; assembly: GCA_030620095.1. NCBI lineage: Eukaryota > Metazoa > Arthropoda > Insecta > Coleoptera > Curculionidae > Kuschelorhynchus > Kuschelorhynchus macadamiae. The sequence continues at coordinate 99,084 of JAUTXW010000581.1, read as the reverse complement.
AATTTTAAAAAATCCTCAAAAAATGAGAAATAATTTTTTTGCCCGCAAACTTATTCTTGTATACTTTTATTCAGAATAATATTTAGAATGTTAAACAAATTAAAGTATTCGTTGTTATCGGCTATTCTAAAGCCTACAATATTTTATCAAAAAAATAAAAATGACGCATTTCCGCAGATGTTTGTAATGTTTTTTTAGAGAGGCCTCTAAATACTAAATAAACAAAAATTTCTTACATAGGTGATTACTGCTAAACGAAAGTTTACCCCTTACCATAGGACACATTTTTTATTATTATTTTATTTACAATTTACAAGAAATGTTGAAAATGATCGCCATTAGCATCACGACAAGCTATTAATCTTTTTATTAAATTGCGATGCACACGTGGTAGAATCATCGGGTTGTTTCTAATTGTCTGAAAGCCTTCCTGGATCCTTTGTCTCAAAACTTCAACATTAGGTGTTGGCCGGGAATAAACTAGTTGTTTTAAGTGTCCCCATAAATAAAAATCAAGTGAATTTAGGTCAGGAGACCGTGGTGGCCATGATACTGGTCCCCCACGACCTATCCAATTGTTTCGGTAGGTATTATTTAAATGATCTCTAGCGACAATGCTAAAATGAGGGGGGGCGCCATCGTGCATAAACCACATTTCTGCTCGTAATTGAAGTGGCAGATTTTCTAATAATTCTGGTAATTCAGTTTGTAAAAAATGTGTGTAATTTTGTCCATTTAACCGTTGCGGTAAAAATGCGGGTCCTATTAAATACTCATCAATAATTCCCGCCCACACATTTAAGCTAAATTGTTGCTAATGTCCTCTCTGTACTATAGCATGAGGATTCTCATCCGCCCATACGTGGTTGTTATGAAAATTGAATATTCCATTTCTTGTAAAGCCGGCCTCCTCGGTAAATAAAATTCTCTTTTCAAAATGGTAGGCGACGGCAACTCGTTGTTGTTGAAGCTACTCACAAAACTGTACACGCAACACGATCTAGCACTCGTTCCTCTAATGCTAGTGTTCTAGCATTCCTCGGTCGCCCAACAACTTCCTGTCTATGAAAACTTTCTAAGGAAAAACGTAAATACATTATTACGGTACACCATTGTAGCTAATTTTTTGAACTAACCTGTTTCCCTTAAGTTACGATCCACTCTTGCGGACACAGAACGGTGGGGTACACGTCGATTTGGAAATGCCTCTTCATACAACCGCCTTGCTTCATTGCAATCCCCAAAAGCCCTCGCAAACAAAATATGAATATCAGTTTGCTCTTGATAGGTAAATTCCATTTTTGTTTTCAGAACCTCTGTACGTAATTCTTTAGGTATGGGTAATTAGTACAAATTCAACAAAGCCTTATTATTGAAAAATTGTAAAAAATTTAACATACACTGTCACTGTGTCACAGTTAACCACATGTTTGTCAGTCAAAACATTTCTGAAAGCATAAAAACTTACCTTCGTTATCAGACGACTTGTATTTATGGTAATAAAAAAGTGTGTTCTATCTATGGTAGGTACTTACTCGGTATTAAACGTTAGATGCAGAATTTTAATGAATAAACATAGAAGAATCAGATAATTTTTAGAGTCAATTCTCTGGTAAACGGTACGCTCTACCGAATTCAACTAAGGGTACCTTTTTTACGTAGAAAAGTCTGAAATTTAATAATTTCTAAACAAAATCGCAATAAAATAAAGGATAAAAATATAGGGTTATCTTCACCCTTAACCTTCCCGGTATGTGACGCCTCTGACAAAAAATTTGAAAATCTGAATTCAGAATAAGATTCAGCATCAAATGTTTATACAGCACACCGATTTTCAAAACTTAACTATAAGCGGTTTCAAAAATATCGCGAAAAAGTCGTTTTTAGGGTGCCCCTTAAAAATGGGCGCAGTTCCTCTAGGAATCATTTCCGGACCCATGTTAATAGGAACTTTCTGTCTTATTTTTACGCAAGGATTATACCCACAAACGGATAACGCTGACTTTTGAATCACCCTGTATTTATACCATACTCAAAAGTGCAGAGCAGGTATTTGAATCACAATGATATTTATACAGCATAATACACTAAAATATGAAACATAAATGCCAGCACCAACATTTCCACGCACAATATATTCCTGAGTAAATAATTTGTCTTAGGCCCTTTGAGTTCCCTCTAAGTTTAGGTTGTCATTATAGATGGCGCATCACCAAAATATTGGAAATTGGCATTTTTGAGCAATAACTAAAATATTTATAAGAGTTTGTTAGTGCTGCCATATCAATCCTTGTTTCGCCCATTTTGCCAGTTTCAGTTATTTTATAATTTAAGCTAAGCACTGGCAGAATGGCTCTACCAGTGAAACTAACCCAACACAAAAAAAACTGTGGCTTCAATTACAGTAGAACCAAGGAGAGTAGATTCTTTAGATTTCCCAATTAAAAATAAAGACTAGTAGTTATGCATATACTTACCAAAAGAGTATCAGTAATTCGAAATAGTTTGAATTCCATTGGTAAAATATATAATTGTTGTTCAGTATGTGGAAGAGGAATCAAATGGAAAGCAGTTTCAAAATATCATAGGGATGAAGCGAAAGGTAAAATTTTTTTTAAATAACATTAAAACAAAAATCCACCTGAAGAACGATATTTAGGGACTTGAAAGAAACTTGACCTTCACTAATGGACAATGGTGTTTGAATACAAAAATACTATAAATTTATAAAAAAAAGATTCATTACTATAATATATACATCGTGCCCATAATAAGTTTATATCAATAGCCTAATTAGGAGTAAAAATCCTTTTAGTTAGAATTCTTTTAAAAAATATCTAATTAGTTTCCAAACTACAAAGATTACAAGAATTAGAGCTTAAGATATTTTACCTAATGCTAAAATAGAGAATCCCATGTTTTATTTAAACGCATAGCTATATTCTAAATAAATTAAATCTAATTTGTAATATCTGAAAATAGATTAACGCATTTTTCTGCTGCGATCTGTCCTTGACTTTAGGTGAGTTCTGGATTGCACGACGTTGATCATGCAGTGCTCACTTATATGACGCACGCCGTATACCCGTTCTACGCAGACTACGTTCGTTGGAGAACAGCACATGGACTATATTGTCATGGAAATGATGAATACAAACAATAACATGCTTGCCATTATTTATTCTGACAATTTTGAATTTGCACTATTCAAATTTTAGGAATTAATTTAAGTATTCGTTCTATATTTGTTTGTTGTTTTTTTTTAGATCACTGGTGATTGATCAATATTACAACAGTGTGTCCTAGATCGATGTCGCCAGCATATTTGTATGCAGTATGTTTACTATTGCAAAACTAAGTAGGTGAATTAATTTAAGAAAATTTACTCCAAAAAAACTCTGCTTGTTACATTCGGCAATTTAGCTTTTTTATAATTAAAAATTATATTTCAATTATATTTTTAGTTTAGCTTTAGAGAAATTCAAACAAATGCAACTTTCCCAATAAAATTTCTTTAGTTGCCCTCAGTTATAATACCAAAATATGTACACATTTATGAGGAGCATATAGCTTGGAAAAATGATCACTAACATACTCGCACTAATATCACAAAATGGCAAAAAATTGAGATTCTTTCTTTAGTCTTAAAAAAAACATACACACATACATACTACAAGCTTCAATTTGAAATAACATGTATTATTTTTTTAAAAAATCCTGAAGACTACAAACACTAGAAGGAGCCAAATACGGGACCGATTTTGTATATTAACTTGCCTATCTAGTATAAAAAAATTGACTAATGCTTTAACGAGGCTCTTCCTGCAAAATGCCTGTGGGAACACTACGTAATTCGAACACTGCAGTTTTCACTCCATTTTATAAGAAAAATAAAACATGTTTCCACTAGGATAGTTAATCTCAAGGACAGTTTTTTGCTGACGTTGCGCCTAAATCACATTTGGCGTTTTCGATGCTTTGTTTCTCGCGTGCGAAGAGAAACTGAAGTGTTGGTGAATGCGAAGATTATATCTGAGTGGCCGCTCGTCTTATATATTTTCCGGATAATGCTGTTGTTGCACTAATCCCGCCGAATTATTCTGGTCTTATAATGCTTTATTTTGGCCATCTCTATATACCCATCGAAATTTATTTTGTGGTCCATTGCCTGATGATGTAGTAAGAAGGCCGAGGTAGTTTGTTTGTTTTTGACACTCAGTTTATATTCTACTCTTGCTGATATTCGGCTGTTAGCTTGCCCAACGTTAAACTTCTCACACTGACATGGAATGCTGTATATTTCATAGTTTTCCAATTTGATGTTTTCTTTTGGATTTATAACTAAATTGCTTATGGTTGCTTGTGGCTTATATATTGTTTGTATGTTGTGTTTTTAAAGAATTCTTCCAATTCTGTCGTTGTGCCTTTTACATAATATGGTTATACTGCTTCTTGCCTTCCCGGTTCATAATTTTTGGTGTTAGTTGTTGTAGAATCCTTTGAATAAATAACTTTCTCTATAGTTTGATTGGTGTAGCCATTTTTCTTGAGAACCGCAGATATTATAATAAGTTTTTTGCCTGGTTGGTGTTTGAGTTAATTGGCTGGGAGTTAATGATTCGTGCTGGGTACTGGTGTCATCTTGCATTTCAATATCTGTCAGTATGTGTTGTTTTTTAATAACTTTACTAATAAAAATAATCGCCGTCTTTTATTTACAATATTGACACTTTATAAAATAATAAAAAACAAACAAATAAGAATTAGAAATTCTGCTATAAATACTCACCTAATAAAGAAGGCATATTATTGAACAGTTGCATAAACTCATTTGTCATTGAAGGAGAATATTCCAAAATAGCTAACCATAAATCTAGTGCATCTTCTAATAAGTACACAATAGCGCCCTCATTAGTATCCGTTCCCATCTGGATGATGGGAAGTAAAAATTGTGTTAGTTCCTAAAAAAATACATACAATATTTTGTTCTGTCGCTAAAAACAACTTAAATACAACAATACAAATAAAACATTTTCGAAAATCGTAAAGGCAAGCTTCGCTGATAATTTAATTACTAATTACTAACGCAAATAATTTAAAATTTAAAGTAAAGACAAAAACCAATGGTTTTTAACATATGTATATTTCCAGAAAAAACATAAATATTCGCGTCATAAATAAAATTTTATTAAATTAAATTAAATAAAAAAAAATTAAATTATTTTATTTTGTTGAATATGCATTGTCTCTGTTTAATTGACAACTTTTCGAATTATTATCTAGTGGTGTGCAGTGGTATATGAATCGTCAATAGGCTATTCAATTTCTATAATTTCTGACATATTTGAACATAAAAACCTTGATCCAATCTTAACTTAATCTAAACCGACACATACAAATAGATATTTAAATTTTAGATCTCACCATCATCCATCTCAAAAACAAGCCAACATCAAATCACTAGTCATTAGGGCTTTGCCAATATGTGATAAAAATTCAATTCCAGAAGAAACAGAAAAACTGACTGAAGCTTCAAAATCAAACGGATATTGCACTGAAGATATCAGCCATTCGATTAGGTATTATAATAATCCCAGACCTAAACCAGTATTGGATACTCAACCATTAAGTAATGCAGTTTTACCTTTTATTTAGGAAACCACAGATAAAATTGCAAGAATTCAGAGAAAATTCACATTCGCATAATCTTTAACACACAAAAAGATTGGGCAATGCTTATAGATGGTCTGTGTCTACTAGACTTAAGGAACATGAAAGATGTACAAGTAAGTAACAAGTTGTTCACTCCGCTGCCGCTGAACACCAGCACACAACAGAACATATGATTAATGTAATTTATATATATATATATATATATATATATATATATATATATATATATAAAAGAAAAATTAGAGAATCAATTGAAATTATCAAGCACCCTGAAAATTAGCTACTGCCAAGGCAGCCCTGACAGGTATTTGAACTACATTGTTTCTGCGAATAATCTTAGAGTTGATTGCCCATATTGGCTTTAAATTATTGCATGTTGCAATTTTAACAACAATTTAAAAACAAACGATTACTCTATAAAATATTGTAAAGAAACGAGTATTTCTACTGTACTGAAATGTGAGACCATGTTATAATTTTGACATAGTATAGTTTATCAAATTTTCGTGTTAATGATTCTTTTTTGAAATCCCCTGGATTACTAGAAATTGTAGCATTTGCAAATTTAAGTACAATTATTAAGTTTATGAACCCGTTATGGTATTTTACAAAATTTAGGTGTTATTAAAATGCACAATTCTTACTCCCACCATTCTGCCGAGTAATATTTTCTTTCAACAAGTCCTTATTTGTGTATATTTATATATCATTTATTTCATGAAGAAGAAGTTAATATGGTTTATATTAATAAGGTGGTATCCTTTAGGGAAAGGCATTTGGCATAAGTTGACACATTAAATTAATAAGATACTGGTCTTCTTAAATGATAAAATGAATAACTTTTTGTTTTCAATATTTTATCCATACACTACTCATTAGATTCCCTTAGGTAAGTTATGATTAACCTCTTTACTCCCTTCTTTCTTGTAGAACATCAATTTAAGATATTTAACGAAATTTGAATTTGCAGATTTCACTTTCAGCCTATGGGTCTTTGTTTGGTTTTTGTCGAAGCTCCTTGCATATACGAGCAGACATTTGACCAATGTTTTTGTATTATGTTAACCTCATTTGTAATCTAAAATGAAATAAAACAGTGTAGCTTTGCAAATGAATGTCACATTTTAAATATATCAAGACTTTTATGTAAGTTGCGTCTTACGCACCTCAAAAGTTCTATGCATGATTCATCATCTTATATTTTGTACAGTATGTTTAACTTTTCGAATTGAAGCATTTTGTTTTATTCTCGTTCAGAACTATTTCGATCTCGTTGCGTTCTTGTATGTGTATTTTGATGTGAAGTCCATCAGCTGTTTCAATACTAGTTCCAATACTAAACCACTAAAAGAACTATAAATTAGACATTCATCTATGCACCCCTATATATTTAATATCCATCTCTTTCTAATGTATGATAAAGATGGAAATGGAATATCGAAATAGTTACTTCGTTTTATGGCTGTTGTATTTTTCTACAACTTGATTGTGGAAGGGAGATGTCCAATTTTCGTATTATTTCTTGAAGGTATTTTCTCTATTTTTTCTTTGTCCTGCTTAGTAAAAATTAAGATACATGTTGTACCATACAAAAATGTGGTAGAATGGTAATATTTTTTTTAAATTGTGGTTTCTTCTACTTTAAAAATATGTTTTTTAAAGTATAGTACCTGCTTCTGATAAAAACCTGCAGATTATATATTTGAGGTTCTTTTTTATGGGAAGAAATAAGATCAACCACTTGTGAAGTTGAATTCAGTTTTGTTTCTTGCTGTTTTAAGGTGTATTTATTTTATGTGACTGAATATCATAATCGATATTGCTGATTGCCACACACAGATGATGGCCAAAGTTTCATTTCTGTCAGTGGCCGATGACAATAAAGGAGCCCTTTTTTCAATTTTAGGTCATTAGCAGAAACTGATGAAGTTCCAACATATTTTTATCAAAAAAATATTGGCGAATGTTTTTGTATAAATATTTTGTATAAACAAATATTATATTAAAAATTCAGTAGATTTAAAAAATAAAGAACACAAACATACCTGATAACTATATACTAATATCTTAGGATGTAATATCTCTTTATAATAACATACCTATAAATTTAGCCATGCCATCCTAGGAAATGCTGCTAAAAACTGGCAGTTAATTTAGTAACATAAAACAACCCTAAGGGGAAAATTGTCTGAAAGATATAGTGAAATATGAAGGTATGTTTTGGTGGTTAGAAAACGTTGATAGAGTTTAGATTATGTCATCCTGTCATATAAGGATTTTTATAGCAAAACAAGCCAGGAAGCAGAAATTTTCCCCTTGTTATTGTTGTACAAGTTTCTAATAGCATTAAGGGTACCGTGTACTGGATATCAAAACTCACCCGCCAGCTGCTACCAGCAACAAACAAGACACTATAAGAAATATTTATAATAAAAATGCAAAGACAACTGAAGATCCTTAAGGTAGAAACAAAGCAAAAATTACAAAACGAGACAAAGCATTCAAATATAGAAGAAACATATTAAAGTTGCCCACGATACTGGATATTAATTAAACTTATAAAAGCATTCAGAAGACAGCTACTAAAAATGTAATATCAAAAGGGCATTTCAATTGAGAAATACATATTGACGAAAATTGAGTTAGAGGGCTATAACAAAGTAACAAATGAGCAATTCAGCAAGCCAAGAGCTTAGTTACATTAAGTGTATAAAAGTCACGTTTTGTACAACAACTGTCTAAAGTCCACAGTTGGGGTAAGCAGGAAATTGCCAGTGCATGCGATGCCTTGACATGTCTGTATATATAGCAGCTTTATAAAGACTATAACATCGTAAATTAAACTGGATAAAAGAATGCAAATTCAACATAATAAGTTGGCTCTATATTATTTGCCACCTTCAAATATAAATTAAAAATCTTTACAAAAGTGTTTCTTACTTCTGGTACAGCTCCAAGACTCTTTACGAGTTGCGCCAATGTTGCCACAATTGCGCACCTGAGCATATTGTGATCCTCAGACTCCTGCCATAAATGTGGCAAATACTGTACTAAAGCTTTCGAATGTGGTACTATAGTGTTACCCATCCTTTCTAGTAGTAAACACATTACATTTAAAACTTGCATCTGCAAAGAAAACACAAAGATAATTTATTGTTGCAGAATTTCTTAAATATTACAATAAGTATAGCTTTTTTATTAGAAAAATGATACTGCGAGACAATAGAATAAATAAAACCTCATTAGTATTAACATTTCTACATTAATGTAAGGGCCATTCAACACAAAATTTAAATTAATTTTTTTTGCAAATTTAAACCATTTTCAATTAGCTTATTAGTTTGAAATTTCTTACTTATATTTAGGTCCTACAAAACTATAAAAATATTGTGACCTTGATATTCTTTTATGACAATTTCGAACCATTTCACATGGGTTTTATTATTTTGAATTCTTTAATGATGATGTCCAATGAGTATAAAAATGTAGGGACCTTTACCACGTCCCTGAATCATTTTCCAGCCAATCAGTTAGTTTCAACTACTTTCGACTGATCTATTCCATTAAAATTTACCACACATACATTATTGGATTAAAAACAAGATTTAATTATATGTTTTCTCTATATTCTAATTCTAATACATATATATATATATATATATATATATATATATATATATTATATATATATATATGCACATACACATTTTTGTGTGAAACACTTTTACACATTTTTGATCTGACACGAAAATTATAGGGGGGTATATACTTCATAAAAATGTAATTAAAACTGTCATAACAAAAAGAACTAATCACTGAACAATGACCCTATAGAGTTTTATAAGTTATTTATTAAACAGATTTAGTATTTTCAATGTTAAAACTAAATAATTCATTATTTTTCGTTATTTATATAGAGTTCATAGAAAATTGAGATAGAAAAGTGGAAAAAACTTACTCTAAGTTTAGCCGTTTGGCCGCTAGAGAACTTTGACCACAATGGCAAATTGAAAAAATTTGCTCTAAAAAAGCAAATTTTGTTTTAGAGAAAAGCTTTGTGTCAAAACATTTTTACACCTTTTTTTCTCAAAATGCTCTAGTAGTAGTATTTAGATACGTTTCTAAAAAATATCTAAATATTCGATGTCTTTGAAAACAAAGGTAACAAACCTAATAAATTTATAATCAGCAAGTAAAAGTCCATTTTATGAACATATACATGGTGTCCTGTCTCATTAAAAAAAAAGTATTTTGGGTCACACACACATTCTTGAGTATCCTGCATATATAAATAATAATTGTCTATAACAAAACGTAATAAATCCCACTTTTATATTTAACATTTTTCTCTATCGCTTAAAATTAAACCAATAGTGTGGGTGGCCAAATATGGGGAAAGACCCTGTACAGTCTGATTTACTGTAAAAAAAAATATTAACGGCTTTGTTCTCCAATCATCACTTATGATGTATATGGATCACACTTACTTTAGTTTCACATTCAGTGGCTTCTTTCAATAGACCAAACAATAAGTCAAACGCATTGAACATGTAATCCTTAAACTGATCACCATTAAATTCAAAATCGTCAATGGCGTAGCGCAGTGTTGTTGCAGCTGTTAGTCGAACTACCTACAAACAATACTTATTTCACAAGACACATAAAAATTATTACAGGACAGTTGTTTACTGTAATAACCCACAATAGTTATTATTTTCAGAGTTATTTCTTATCTTAAATATGTCACATAGCGATATTTAAAATAAATTTAAACCTTTAAAGAGCATATTCCTATTCTATCAACAAAACGTTCATAATAAAATATGGTCTGGGTTAATTAAAACCGATTTCCAAGGAGTAGAAGATCATACCTCACACCCATCTTCACCTACAGTCAAAATCCACCGAATCTTTTTCCTCACCACACATAGAATCCATAGAGCCTTATTAATCTTCTGTTTCCACTCCCATGGGTTCCTCTGATCCCAGCCTAATTACAGTTTCTTTTCCCATACCGCTAGAAATTGTAGAATCCACGCCACCTCGTACTATTTGATAATAAATACTATAAAAATTCCGCTCATTGGGACTGGATTTGGTGTTTCTGCTCTACCTTGAAATCATTTTTGTTTCACCGATCATCGAATATATATTGCCAAGTCTCTGACGTAAATACTTTAGACGTAGAAACTTTTATACCAGTTTCTATTAAAACTTCAAAACCTCCCAACAATAACTTTAATTTTCAGAATCCTCCGACAATGTTTGATCATAACTCATACTCATAATAACTCCGAACTTCTGCAAAATAATTCCACTTTTTCCACACAATTCCACACAAAGACCTCTGGTCCTAATAGTAATCTGATCAAAGTCCTAAAAAAGTGCGCCTCTGAACTGGCCCCTATCCTTACCCAAGTGCCCTATAGAAAGGGTATTTTTCTCAGTAACTGAAGATAAATTCATGTACAGTATATCTTTAAGAAAAATCAGAAACTCTTCCCTCTGACTCCAAAACATTGAACTTGGGTTGCCACTTTTCTAACCAATAGATCGTAGTGGTTGATGGTCAGTCGTTTGACGTTCCACTTATGTTATTGGCCCCTATTCTTTCTGTACATCAATGACCTGCTTTCTTGGACCGGCAAAGGTATTCACAGCTATACTGACGTCACTCCGCTGCACAATACAATTTCTCAAGCATGTTTCCAAGACTGAAGCGGATGGTAGACGTAGAGTAATAACTTTGTTCTTAACCGAAAATCTCCACTAGGATTACCGCTGCCATGAACACATCACTTGAATTGCCACAGTAGTCGCTAGTGTTGGTTTTCTTTTTCTAGCCAAAAAAATACTTTTTTTCTACTAACTTATATACCGTTTATACATCGAAAATCAGACCCGAAATCCAGACGAATTGTCATACATTATCCCAGAGTACTCAAATTATGGAATATATTACCAGCAAAAGCCCTCCCTCTTTTTACTTAAAGCAACAGCGGCAGCTAGTATTTAAAACACGTAACAACAAAAAAAAATTAACTGCAATTAGTAAAATTAAAAAGCAATTACCATATCTTCGTCTGGCCCCAACAATCCAACCACACATTCATACAGCGCTGGCCTAAGCTCAGATGACAATTTAATGCCTGTCCATCTACCTATTAAAACTGTTACTCTCCTTCGGATTACTCGGTAATTATTGTGCTTTATTTTTAGTTCATGCACTAACGTATTTGTAAACCATTGGTCAAAATCAACCTACAAAACAAAAAATATATAATGGATTAATAGGCATGCTAAAATTAACCTTTTTTTAAATTAATAAAAAATTCCTAATCATTCACTAAATCTAAAAAGAATAAGGACTGTCTTTGGTTTTAATAAAATGACAGTTGTATGATCGATAAATATAACTCACTTTTATTCATTTATTTATTAAACGGCAAAATATCATTTTAAAATTACAAAAAAAACACAATATAATGAATTATCAAATAACATATGACTAAGACTATAAGTTGCCCTCCATGCCGTTTTCATAGGTCTAAAAACTACAAATGCGACATTTTTTCACTTAGACGAATAACAGTTTGACTGATATGGGAAGCTAGATTATCACCTACAAGGACTTTTTTGCCTTTCAGTCAGCGCAACATGCTTTCTTGCAATAGGAGTAACCCTTTGGACCATGATAGCTGTTACGCTTTTCGAATGGTTAGCGATCTTTTCGGGATACTTTACACCACGCCTGTAGATGTCTTTCCCTTTTCCTGGTTCGTCGTTGACATTGGTCTCATCGTGGTTAATACCGTATCTTCTAGATTGCCGAAATATTTGGTGATAGTGTCTGTACTGATACTTTGCTTGTTTCTATTTTTCTCTAATGGCAACAAGTAACGACAGTATTATGCCATTTATTATTTATATGTACAACATAAATATCCACTTTTACTCTCCCTGGCGGCAATTTTTTTAGTCCCACAGTATTTCTTACGTCACTGGTTAAAAAACCTTGAATTTGAAGAACATGGTACAGGACATACAAATATATGTCGCCTATAAATGTGCTAAATTTTTGGTGTGTCATTGTTATTACTCGCATAATGTTGATCAAAACTTATCATGTCGTGGGTCATATAGTTTAGGAGATAAATCGAAACACACATAAGTATAACACACATGTAATGCCTGGGTTTATATAAAAAAAAGTCTTACTATTGCACTATGGAAAATGGTATAAGAAAGGCATATCAAAAATGCATCCTAGCAATGTAGCAACCAAGAACACCTTGATCATTTCATTTGATTGTTTCACCAGTATGCATATTAAACTTTAATATAATGTAGGTATTTTACAAAATATAACATAATAAGACATTAACCCCCGTATTTACCAAAAAGGTTAAGACCAAGTCTAGTTGCCAAGGTACTTAAAACTTTTAGGGCGCCAGTTAGGTTTCGCTTATGTCACTGTCATTTTATAATTGTGACATTTAGAAAAAATATTTGTTTAATTGTTAAAAATGTCATCTTAAACCTATAAGTGTCAAGTTAGACCTGGTCTAAATTTAGACCTCTTTAGTAAAAACGGGTGTTAATTTTTTTAGTGTTCATTATTGTCATATGTGGCTAATTCGAGTATTTTTATATATTATTTTAGAAATATATATTTCATTGAATTTTGTAAACAGATACGCACTAATATATATTTTTGGAAAGTTTATCTCATATAGATTTTATATCACCTGAAACTTTTTGATTCTATAGAAAAATATCTGTAAAGATTTTTAGAGAAGAAAGTGAGGAGAAAGAACTTCAGCTTTGAGTTTAACGAAACTTTTAGCAGTTACCCACGTTTGCCAACGCCTCGAATATTATATTAATTTGTAGCTTAGTAAAACATTAGTCACATTTAAAAAAAATCAGCTGCAGCTTCTTGCGGGTTCCGAAGTTATCCGGGAAAATATGACAAGTCTTGAAATTCCAAGTTCTCACATCCTACCCTACTTTACCCTTTTTGACATGCTATAGACCCCCAATTTTTATAAGCTATCGAATGACACTAAGGACTTACAAGTTGTTTGGCTGCATCGTTTGGATTCTGTAGCATATGAAAGACAAAAAACCTGTCATTTTTCAAACGTTAATTTTTCAGAAACGGAGATAGATAGACCTGGGGTATGTTATACCAAATATGTTTAGAATTCCCTGTAGAATTCAGATAAGGCATGATCTACAGGTTGTTCCATTTAAAAAAAAAACAAAATTTTCAATTTATGCATATATCATATTTAGCGTTTGTGCAAAATTTGAGGTCCATTCGATCATTAGGTTCTTAATAATGATTTTTTAAAACATTTTGTGAATCAGTCATTTTCCTCCGCCATATTGGATTTCATCTAAATGCTATCAATCAATCCCCAGTTATATTCTTAGTTTTTTTATTCTTTAGTCTAAAATACGTTGCATATGGGCAAAAGATAAATATCAGAATTTTGTATAGATACGTCTTGGTGCAGATCGTTAAAGGTATCCTCCATATATGATTTCATTTAATACACGCCCCTAAAATTATCAGCTATCTAAGCCAATGACTTCTACAATATTATTTCCTAAACAAAACTGGCTTCAATGTGATTTAAATAAGGAAATATGAATAGTTGGGCGCTACATTCGAATTTTTATGAAAAAATCAAATCTAGAATTATAAAATAGGAGTAGATTTGTTTATTTGCGACCATTTCTTGACGCAAATGCCGTTGCATATAATTTTTTTTCCACAAAATTGCTCTGTACTGCCTTGCGTTGATTATTCGTCCACATAACAGCAAATTTTTAAATGTTAAATCGAACTCATGTCGTTTTATTTCTGCAGCGCGTGAACCATTTTGAACCCATTTTTAACCGAAATGCAATTTAAGCACATAGCACATTTTTTAAAGGTCAGGCGAGCAGGAAGTTTTGACTTGACTAGACCTTGTCATTGAGTTTTCATTTTTTGCGTGCAGTTCTCCCTTAAGGCGAGTTTTGTTGGCCAGTTCTATATACACGTTTTGTTTCAAATTCAAATGGTTGATTTCTATAGACATGTATCAGAATTGTCAAAATAGTTTCTTATATCCAAGTTGTCATAAAGAATTGTCTTGAGCTTGAAACCTTAAAAAAAATTTCTCTCTTTTATTTTTATTATAATTTTCACCTGTAATTTTAAAATTTTAGTTGCTGTCGAATTTCGACAAGCTCTCACTCGTTATGATAATTTTACTGAGCATCTTCTTCTTCTTCTTCTCCAGCTTTTTAATTCATCCACTCCTGGACATAGGCCTTTCCTAATTCTTTCCACTGTTTTCTGTCTTGTGTTTTCTGGTGCCAGTCTCTGCCTGCTGTTTTCTTGATATCATCTATCTATCTCATCTGGAGTCTACCTTTACTACGTTCAGCCTCTCTTGGACGCCATTGTATGATTCATAGTGGCCATCTTTCAAACTGTTGTCTTGCGACGTACCCAGTCCAGTTCAGCAATCCTCCTAATGATGTCTGTTCTGTCTGTTCGTTTCTGATTCTCTCTCTCAGAGACACCCCCAACATTGATCTTTCCATTGATCTCTGCATTATTCTCAGTTTGTTGGAGTTTTTCTGCGTTAGGCATGTTGTTTGCAGTCCGTATGTTGTAACTGGTAGGAAACAGGCATCGAATACTTTTCTTTTTAAATTGATTAGTATACCGCTCTCTCTCTCAGCACGAAAGAGAGTTTTCCAAATGCTGCCCAGGAAAGCTGTATTCGTTTGGTAATTTCCCTGGTTTTCCTTTCCAAGAGTAATTGTATGGCCCAAATAACTGTATTCCCTGATGTTTTCAATGTCCTCATCCTCAATCGATATATGTGTGTTTTCTGGGCTATTATTTTTGTTTTGGAATAATTCATTCTGAGGCCAACCTGTTTTGACTCATCTCTTAGTTGTTGAAGCATTGTTTCTAATTCGTTTATGTAACTTGATATTAGTACATCGTCTACAAATCGGAGGTGGTGAAGATATACTCCGTCAAATTTAATTACTGTCTCTTCCCATGGTAGTTTCTTAAAGATATCTTTGAGTACCAGAGTAAATAGTTTTGGCGATATCGTGTCCCCTTGACGATTTTGTCATTTCCTCGTCTATTTTGATGTGAAGAGAAGCATGCATGGCCATCACTATGTAACCAAGCATACTTTAACAAAAATTTTTTTGTGCTGGGGTTTTTATATAAATACTCGCTATATTCAAATATGCTTTAAGTAATTAAATTATAATTCTTAACGCCCTGTATCTATAAAAGGAACAGTTTAAGGGCGCAATGACATTTTTAGTCCTATTTCATTGTAAAATGTGATTTTTTTAATATTATAATAGCTTTTTAGCTCAGATGTGGCCTTAACAATAAAAAATATCCTCGTTTAAAACAATATGTCGTTTTTAAAAGCCCTTTTTGGCAATGAAATATTTTGCTTTATTTAGAATACAATATACAAGAATATCGTATTATCATAGAAGACGACGCGTTTGGTTAAAAAACTGATTTTTAACTATAATTGCTAAAAATCCGGTTCTGCTTACTAAATTCAGTCAAGAACCCACTGATATGTCACTTTCAAAACTGACTATCATTCCACATCTTTACATGGAGCTAGCTTTACTATTGCAAAAGTGATGAAATCCCATAAATAAAAAACTGTACATCTTGGGTACAGTTTACAATAAAAGTTAATTCTTCGCACTTGATTACAGAAATAAGATGGATAGTTGATCCCGCAATAGGCACTTTAAACATATTTTCTTAATATTTTAAAATACCTGAACAAATTCACAAATCAGAAATCACAAAGGGTACATAAGCGCACAGCGTAAAAATATGCATATGCAATTCAACTATTCACTAATTCACTACTCAACAATTCCACTAGCACACCAAATGTTAGAATGAGCACGCCAACCTAACGCCTTGCAGCTCAGAGTAGCAAATGAAAGAGTAACTGCGAGACATGGGAAATTGTTTTTAATTAAAATTCGTAACAGGCTTTCAAAAATTAGTCATTAATTTTGGTCTGACTTAATATTTATTTAAGGGTTTTAACTAATCTAAATAAAATGTATTTACCTCGTCATATAAGTCAAATGCACAAAAAGCTGCTGCATTGTATACAGCATCCTTTTTTAAAATTTGCTGCATATCCTCTGGAGGAGTTAACACATTTGTCGACTGTATCATTTCCAATATCACAGGCGTCAATACATCTCTAAATTCATGAAATATGCTTACAAAAACTGTATCCATACTTGGCTAAAAGTTATTAAGTTTATTATCGATAACACTAACTGTGAAACCATTACTTATCTCTACAGTTGTTTTAATAATACATTGTATATATATGTAGATACATACCCTTAAACTATATTTCCAACTATCGCCAGTTTCGTCATTAGAAAAAGCCTCTGGATCTGCATCCCATGCATCCAGCTCAGCTTGTGTCAATATGAAATAGTGACCAACCAGTTTTCGGCAGATATCTGTTATAACAACAGGAGTAAAAAAATTCTGCTTAATTCGGAATGCTCTTAATGTTTCTTGATTCTTAGTCATTTCTGGGATTTTGGCAGCCCTAAATTGACGTAAAAAATATTACAAAAAATGCTGACAGTATGAAAAATATGCAAAAATCTTACCTATATTCTGCACAAAGTAATATACTCTTGATAAGACTGAAACACTGTATCATAAATCTTTCAAATAGGAAGACAATTCCCTCATCAGTAAATAGGTAATATACACAGAATTCTAAAGTCGGCTGT
The DNA here is from genome assembly GCA_030620095.1 of Kuschelorhynchus macadamiae. Lineage (NCBI taxonomy): Eukaryota > Metazoa > Arthropoda > Insecta > Coleoptera > Curculionidae > Kuschelorhynchus > Kuschelorhynchus macadamiae. The sequence goes on along the minus strand of JAUTXW010000581.1, from coordinate 81,579 downwards.
ATTGAATCTATGAACGAAAAGGGGTGCGTATCTAACATTGACAAAAGAACCTTTGTTAAATGGATAATGAACTTCTCACAGCTTTCCATTTGATATATTCCTTTGCTCTTCATTTCTTTATCTGAAAAAAAGAATACCCTATCTAACTAGAAATGTCTACTCGTTAGTTATCCCAAACAGTGGCGGACTGATTGCGATTTGGAGATCGCCACCCAGGACCTCAAGCCAAAGAGACTGACCTAAAGCATTTTTCTAAATTAATATTACATAGAGTTACACATGAAAGGAATCAAGAAAATGTTCACCCTTCAGGGTGGAAAAAATAGTGGTGATTTTTCGTCAAAGTTTAATTGATGACGTGAGCTGTTTAAGGAAACCACGTGTAACCAACCATTACTTACATATTTATTTTGGATTTTGCTTTCTAGCTGGTAAACTTTTCGCAATATGCAGTTTTTTGTAAAACTTTACATTTATAATTATATAAAATTATAAAAATCACCCTCCGAGATCTTTGCATTTTAGAGTCCCTAGACCCCGAAAAACATGTTCTCCCATTTTCGCCAGTATGTCGGTCTGTATGAGGCATAGCTTAAAAACTATTACTATCGGATTGACTTCAAATTTTGGTCATAAATCAATGGATATAAGGGCATGATATGGTTCGTTTTTGGTAAAAATCCAATATGGCAGAACAAAATGATGGCATCAGAAAAGGTAAAAAAAAATCATTATTAAGAAACTACTTATGGATGGACTTCTATAATTATATAAACTCGTAAATTTTTTTTATGTAAATCCATTATGGCGGAACAAAATGGCGACCTAATAAAATATTTAAAAATTCAGTGCCAAAAAACTACTTATCCAATCGACTTGAAATTAAGCAGGGAAATCAAATTTGAAACAAGGATAGATTGAAAAAATTTTAGTGCGAATCCAGTATTGCAAAACAAAATGGCGGCCTAATACAATTCCATTTTCAGGAGTTCTTCTTATGGGGGAAAATAATAAAGAACATATTTAATTTTTTAGACTTAATAAATAAAGTTATGAAAAATAAATAGTAATAACATTAAAAACAATAAATAAAAAACAAAAAAAAATTAAATAAATTACAGTTTATATGCATATATAGACTGTGTTATGTGTACACAGTGAAATTTTATACGAAGGAAGTTGTGAGTAAAGGAGAATTTAAAATTTTTTAAATTGTGGAGTTAATTGCTTGAGACAATTCCAGTATTTTCGCTTTTTAGATTCATTTAGTACAAGGTTTACTTGAATAAGAAAACATTATACCATTTACAAAACCTAATTATATCTTCCGGGTACAAGTGAATCGCGATTATACAACAAAAAACATAACTCTTCCTTTAAAAAAAAATAAAGTTGGATAAAAATTAAGCAATGTGAAACAAAAATTCAACACTTAATACCGAATTGGTCTCCCTCTAGCTCTTAATGCTGTCTCGCACCGCCTGCAAATGGAAATGCAACTGTCAATTTCTTGACATGCACAGCAATAATTGCTTGGCAATTTTAATTTTGCCTGTATATCAAAATGACATTTAAACAACAAGATTTTCTCGTTGTAAATCTCCTTAACTGTATTTTTCTCCTTTTGTAATTCGTGTAAATGCCGCGTTTAACTCAAGAGCAACTGAACTAGGCGATTGACATCACACGAGCGGGTCCGAGCTGGGTCCAATGAGAGGTGGTAAACTTATTTAATTCAAACCAAAGCACTATTCATCATGCATGGATTCGATTTCAAAACACAAACTCAGTCCAGTGGGAGAGGGCAAAAACAACAGCTGCTATGGACAGATTTGTATATATGAGCTGGGAGAAACCCAAAGGCGAAGGTCCTGCAATTAAGATCTGGGATATTCGAAGTCGATAGCGTCAATGTTTCTTCAAAAACTATTCAGAAGCCACTACACGAAACCCATCTGTAATGTACCGAAGAAACCGATTAGATTTTGCTCAACACTGGAAACTGGAATCTAGAATGGAACCCCTGTCTATTTAGGGATGCATGAAGGTTTAAAATTAGAAACGCCGATGGAAGAGTTAGGGTTTAAAGAGCCGGACCGACATTACCAAGATGTTGTGGCTCCAAAGGAACCATATGGTGGAGCTTCAATTACAAAATGGACCGGGATATTTGTCGGTAGAAGAGAATGTTAATGCTCACAAGTATGTTGAAAGAGTTTTGCAGCCTATTGTTTTACCAATGTCAACTTTTGACTTTTCGTTTATCCTTGATTGATCGCCTTAGAGGATAGTCGCGCGAAGGGTTCAGGGCCGCATGGTTTGCCCTTTGCTCCATTACGCACCAACCTAATCTGCTTTTTCATTTCCTTCGATTCCACTATGTTCCTTAATCCAGGACACTGTGACCTTATTCCTCTGGGAAACCGTCTCCAGCATCTGGTGACACTGACAAATCAGTTTGGATGTTATTTTATTCTTTTTTATGATTTGCAAGACTTGTTTGATGTCTGTAGTAGTAGAACAATAGCCCCTGGTAGAGCAACAAAAAATTGACAAGTGCGAGGCTGTAATAAAAGTTAAAGGGGATCAACTTGGTATTAAATGTTTAATTTTTATTTCATATTGCTTAATTTTTGTCAAATTCTTAAGTTTTATTAAACTAAAAGTTTGTTTTTTATAAGTATGTATATATTTGTTTTTTCTTATTTTATATGAATATATTAACATGTTAGTAGACATATAGTATACATCAAACAAAAAATGTGTGAACAGACAGTATAATAAAAATTGTTTGAAATAAATCTCTTTTGTAAACCGAAAGATACCTGAAGAAAAATACGTGCCTCCAGCTCAATCAGCATCCTGAAAAAAGTAGCCAGTCCATCATTGATACCACAGCTCAGAAAACACATCAAACATGCTCTAAGATGTATGTTAGAAGCCCGAAATAATACAAAATATAGAAAATCTTAACTCATACTGTACTGTCTCAAAAGACCACTTCCACATTTAATACTGCATATTAAAGTATGTAACACAATTATTGTTATTTTATTTAAATTAATAAAAATTCTAAGACTAAGTGATTTACTTCTCTAATAAAAACTATTTTTGTATGTATTTTTTATACATACAGTATATTAAAAAACAAGTTTGAAATTCAAATGAAATTTCTTTAATTACTTTATTTTTATAATTACCCAACCTATACCTAAATTTTAAAAATCAAGTGTAATAACATTTATTCTAAGCAAAATCTAGAATTCTGAACACTATACAAAAAAGTGTGTTCATGTGAATTTGGTGGAGTAAATTTGATGGAGGAAGTCAATCTGGCAGAACATGGTTAAGGGTTCTATCAACTAATATAGGAAATCATTTCTATTCGAATACATATTTAAACAAGGACCCAATATTTTAAGTATTCCACATAATTATTGTTTATTAGTTGCTGGTTTTAACTAGATTTAAATAGTTTCAGATTCTTTTCTACTGATCGTTATTTACGCTCGTCAGTCTCTCGCAAAAACGACCTATCTACCAAACTGACTTTCACCGAAATCTCGTCCGCCAAATTGTATCAGACCCATTTGAAATTATTATGTGACCAATGCTCTAGGCCTATGAACTAATAATGATAACTTCTTAGTAAACTTACAACACAATAGCATACTTCTTGCCTTTGGAAAAATTATTTGCATAAAATTCATGCAATCTTTACTCGTGTGTGGCTTAAAAAACCCAAAAACTGCTAATTTCCTTAAAATCCTTAACGTCATAAGAGCCTTTTCTAAATGTATTTGAACTGCCTGGGGATCTGCGCCCTGCATGATGCCTTGAATGAAACTGTCTGTTAAGTTGTTCCAAAGATTAAATATATATGCAAAAATTTGGTTTGTAAAATCTTGAAATTGTCTTCTGTCACCTAAAAATGCAAGCGGTATTTAAAAACCACTGATTTAAAAAACACTGGGAGTAACGCAGACCTATAATAATTGACCTTAGCACACACTGAATCGGGGGCCGAAACTTTGCGTATTTTACGTACTTTTTATGTATCTGTCAACAGTCTCATAAGTAGTTTAATAAATGAAAAAGAATATATTTTTTAAAAAAAAGCTTTTATTTTTAAACTATCGAACTGAAAAGTAAAAAATAATTAAACTTACATAAACCCAACTTTTAATACTGAATATTTTGAATATTTTCTTGAAAGAGAGGCATTATTTTAAGTCATACGTCTCACGCATCAAGCTTAAAATCAAGAAAATATTTAAATTTTTAAAAGTTGAGTACCTATTTGTGTAAGTTTAATTATTTTTTACTTTTCAGTTCGACAGTTTATATAGATTTTTTTAAAAATCTTTTACATTTATTTTAATTCGTATGAGATATTAACAATTGGACATCACAATATTATAATGTCATTTGGTTTATGTATTGATATTAGATATCACTGAATTTCAATAACAGGAACTGTTATGTATTTTTTAACACCATTTTTTAGTCACTTTCAATAAAACATTCACGATTGGACACCATAGCATTTTGCTGTCATCGGGTTTATGTATATATGCTTAACCATGTAAATAAAATGCAAAAAGAAATACTAAAATGCAATAAATAACATATCAATATTATATGCCAGCCTACTAAATAAAGTAAAAGAATGAACAATGAACCGGAGAAATTTTCAGAATCTAAATGAGTGACATAAAAGCTAATAATTCTATGCAATAATTGCCCCTATCTTACCTGCCAATCTTTTAGATGAAATAGCTTTGACTACATGATGCAAGGTAAGCAAAGCCCTATGTTGAACTAAGGTATCTGATGTTTCAACTGCTTGTAGTAATGTAGGATACAGCTCGGGCCAATCTTTTGGACAATCTATTCGTGCAACTTTTGATATGATTACAGCTCTTTGCACTGCAATTTGACTTATGGGTTCTGTAAAATTCGCCATTAGGTTCTGACGAATACATTGCTTCTCCTCTTCTGATATGGCACTACAAAAATATGCTTAAATGAAAAGAAACACATTTAAGTAGTTTTTCGGAGTCTTATTAAATAAGGAAAACGTGCTTGAATCATAAATATATTTAAATAGACAGGAGCCATTTTGTTACATACTTTGGAGCATTTTTCCTCCAATACCTATCAATTCCATTCTTCATGTATAGCACTGCCATCCATCTTACATTTACATCCAAAGTATGATTTGAAATTACATTCTGCAATAGAAAATACAATTAGCAAAATAGAAGAGCTGAATGATAGATGAAATAAATTAACAAATAATTTGGATAAAAAAACCATATTCCAGACTTTAACCTTAATTTAAAAGGCTAAAACAAAGTAAATTCAGAAATTCACAAACAAAAATCTATTCTTTTGCAAACAAATGGCATACCTACAGCTGGTAGTAATAAAACAAATGGAATGTTAAAAATGATTCGTAAAACCAAAACAAACTAAAGTATGATTGTATTACAATATATATATATATATATATATATATATATATATATATATATATATATAATATATAACGAAGTGGCAACATATCTGCAATAACTAAACGAGTAGATATTAAATAACGACGGAACAATATTTATTATAAACAAAATATATGTTTCAAAAAAAAACTCGTGGCTGATTTTCCTCATTAAAAAAAGGCTTGTTAACAACTCTCTTCTTATAATCCGCATTCCCGGGCTGTCTGCAGAATCTAACTCCTAATTTCTTTAACGTGTTTAAACTTGGTTATCGTCTATCGAGATACCTGTGCAAATACTGTCGTTTGGTTGCCGGGCAACAAGTTAATCAAAGATTTGTCAAACTTTCGGTAGTTTACTTTTTAAAGAATATTATTTTAGTGAAGTTGTTAGTTGTTAAAGATGAACAGAAACGTCACACGTTATTCCAAAGCCGAAATGATAGATTTGTTAAATATATTGGCGAGGAATGGTTATCAGTTAAGACCGTCCAAACGAGAGTATCTGGACAGATATCCCGATAGACGACAACCAAGTTTAGGAACATTAAAAAAATTAGGAGTTAGATTCCGCGAGACCGGAAACGTGGATTATAAGAAGAGAGTCGTTGTTAACAAGCCTGTTCTCAATGAGGAAAATCAGCTAAGAGTTCTGCTTTCCATTTATGAAAATCCAATTCAAAGTACCAATTCTCGGAGCGAAGCACTTGGTATGTCTTACACATCTGTGAAGAGAATTTTACAAAATCACAAAGTCCATCCCTATCGTATTTCATATCACCAAAAGTTACTACCTGGAGATATAGAAAAAAGAGTAGATTTTTGTTCTTGGGCTATAGAGAAAACTTACCAAAACCCTGACTTTTTTAGAAATGTGTTATTCACAGATGAGTCTACGTTTAGGAGTGACCGTACTATGAACCGACATAATATAAGGTACTACAGTCAACAAAATCCTAATTGGAGAGGGGAAATTATGAAACAAGGAAGATGGTGTGTGAACGTGTGGGGTGGCATTGTAAACGATTATGTTATTGGACCATATTTTTTCCAGGGTAATTTAACTGGTAACATATATTTAAACTTTTTAAGGGAGTCACTGCCGATTTTATTAGAAAATGTGAACATTCAAGTTAGAAACAATATGTGGTTTCAACATGATGGGGCCCCACCGCATGGCACACGTGATGTCACATACTTTTTAACTGAACATCATGGATCGAATTGGATAGGTAATAGGGGGAATCCATGGTACGTAAATAATGAAGCCGAAGGACCGATTCTATGGCCCCCTAGGTCTCCGGACCTCAGTCCTTTGGATTACTTTTTATGGGGATTCGTCGACAATTTTGTAAATGCTACGCCTTGTGAAGGTCCAAACGAAATGAAGGAGAGAATACAAGAGGCCTTTAAAGCCGTTAACAACGAAATGTTACGTAACACTCAAGAAAACTTTATAGAACGCATGCAAATGTGCTTAGCCGCTGAAGGAGGCATTTTTGAAAACTAGATTTTTTTCTCATAAGTTTTGTTTCCTTGTTCTTTGATACCTATTTGTTTAGTTATTATAGATTTTGTTTATAATACATATTGTTCCGTCGTTATTTAATACATATTCGTTAAGTTATTATAGATTTGGTTTATAATAAATATTGTTCCGTCGTTATTTAATATCTACTCGTTTAGTTATTGCAGATATGTTGCCACTTCGTTATTCCTAAATTCATATGTTTTTAAGCTAAAAACAAGTAAAAATCGGCCTCTTGGCCACTTTAATTAATAGTGGTGCTTACTATGGTACAAGCTGAAGTACCAACTTTCGTATACTCATGGTACCTATTTCATTAGATAGGTTTTACAATAATGCAAATTAGCCAAAATACTGATTTTCAACTGTTCATAGCTCCGAAACTATTAGGTTTAAAGGTGTAATATCTTATATAAAAAGTGTTTAGAATTTTCGGGAGAATCCAAAAATGCAATAATATACAGGGTGTTCCATCTAAAATAAGCAAAATAACCATAATTTTTTCGCGTAATTTTTTTATTTGATGTTCAATTGTTTTTATCATAAATTATCCTTATTCCTCTCTAAAATCCCTACAACTTTTGTTTTTACCATTTTTCAATATCTTGTAAAATAAAGAAATTATAAAGGTGTTTACCCTTCGTTGGACAACCCTGTACACTACATAAAGGAATCTTGTAAACCAGAAGAGATACAAAGATGATTAAATTAAAGAAAAGTTGCGCCTTGCTCAACCCTACCGCGTCCTTTTTTGAAATCTAAAAAAATCCTATTACTTCCGAAGATATTTGGGAAAAACCAAATTTTCCCGATTTCGTTTTAATTTTTTTTCTGGCTCTATTTGAACACATATGACAATACAAATTTTATGTTCCCCCTTGCTACTTTTCTTGCTATACAAGTTGATGTTATTGGATTTTCAATCTGACGTTTCGTTTCCTAGCAATGATCATCAACTTTGTTTTTTTAAATAAAAGAAAAAATTGTTTTGTCCCTGAAAAACTCTAATTTCATTTCTAACGACATATCGCTCCTTATATTTATCCGATGTTTCGGAAGAAAAAAACCATCATCAATGTTATTTGATAATGATTACGAAGGAATGAAACGTCAGATTAAAAATCTAACGTCATCATGTAGGGGAGAAAAAATTGTATAGTGTGAATTTTATGTTTGTTTAGAGAATGAGTGAGGACTTTTTGAACATAAGATTAAATAAGATTGTTTTAATTAATTTTTTCTTACTGTATAAATTAATTTTATTTTTTGATGATAACATTTTGCTTCCTTCTATCAGAAATAGCTTTTAGATTCAAAAGTTGCAAATATTCTTAATGTGATAATCATCATATCATAATTTATTGATTGTGCCTTGATCTCGAGTTGAACTAAATCATTTCGAGAATCATTTGATGATGAGGAAATTTTCAAATGATTTATGACAAACATTAAAAAGCTGGCATAAAAGCTTTTTAATGTTTCTATGATACTCTGAAGAATATCTATATGGTTTAATCACACCTTGTTTATTTGTTTCCCTTTTGTGTTTTGGCATTTTAGATTAGAATTTAATAATGTTGATGTATGGGATTATGTATTATATTACCAATTTGGAAGGGAAACACTCCATTCTGTGACCTTAATGACAACAGGAATATTTTTCTTTGGAGAAATTATTTTAACTAGTTAGCAACCAACAATTGGCGCTTTTCTTACAGGTCAGAAAAACTAGGAATGTTTCCTTCGAGGTTATTAAAATGATTTAAAATTGGTCTTGTTCCTCCTTACTAAAAAAAGCCTAGCAATCCAATAAAGATTTTAAAAGGCTAAAATATCTAATATTTCGCCCATATTTCAACATTAACCATGAAGACATTATTTAAGGTAAAAACTTGATACTTAAGTCTATAAAAAATGCCTTTGACTTCGAAGAAATTTTTTAGGTTAGATTAAAGTAAGAATTTCATTGCTAAAGACATTTCAGTATGTAATTATTTGGAGGTTTAAACCATTAAAATGGACCTTAAAGTATAAAAGCTTCAAACACACAATTTTTGGAGTAAATGGAGATTTAATGTCAATTAGGACGTTTTTAAAGACAAAAATGGGTAAATTTTACTAAACTGGAGTTAATTTTTCAAATATGCTGGTTAATATGCCTTAAAATGTTGCTTCGGTACTGTTGATTGACCTTCTGCTAGTTAAACCACATTGCTTAGTAGTTATTAGGTTTTTAAATTGATCATTTAGAAAGTCAGAAACAATAGAATAAAGAATGTTTGGAATCTGAAACATGATAGCCACTGGTCGATAATTTAAGACCTCTCTCCTGTCACCTGAGTTTTTAAAAATAGATTTAACATACAATGTTTCCCACGTTTCAGGAAAAGTTCCTGCACAGTGATTGATTAAACAAAATATAAAAATTGTGCATATTCCCATAAGAAATATGGTGGTATGCCATCTGGACCTGAACCTTTGTTTATATCAACCTGGCACATCTTTTCATATATTTGGAAATGTGATATGACATTACTAATGGTACAGATTACCAAAAGTAAGGCAATTGTTGAAAAAACAACTATTTAACATTACCAATAGAAATTCTAACTGAAATACAAATGACTTAAATTATTATCAACTTTTTACTTTAGTTTTGACATTATCATCATGACTAGGTATTATATACCTATTATGTACATTTACATCAGGGAAAATCATGTACAGGGTGTTCCAGCGAGGACTGAACAGGGACCTATTTTCGACCTTCCTTGTATTTTGGAAAAATTCAAAATAGCCATTCGATGTATTTTTTCTTGTAGAATCCAAAAATATCATCGAAAAAATATTTGAACCAGAAACAAAAGAGTTACGCTATGCATCAGGTGTTTTTTAAATGGAATGTATCATTTTTTATATGATTTTTGGAAAGAGTGATTTTTTTTATGTCCGTTCTGATTAAAAGATTTGATTTTGCGATAGCTGTTTATATTACATTTTAATGTTTTACAAATTAAAATTTTAGCTTCACCTATTTAAAATATACGATAGGTTGGTATACGAATTCATGTTAGCATCAAGCAAATCACCTTATTAAAAATCGCTCCATGCATTTTGTCGTTTTCGTGTGTTTTTAATTCAGTAATATATACGTGTTTGGTGTCATTTTAATTGCCAAATAGTGTAGTATTGTGTTTCAAGTTCCATTTCCACGTAGAATGTGCATTAGCGGAGGAAAAGCTGAAAAACCTGTAAACAACTGCCAAATGTGACTTGAAAAAAGAAAAAAAAGAGCAAAAACTGAACAAATAAACTGATATATTTTTTGGCTCTTATCTCTTGAAATAGTTTTCAATATTTATTTACTGTGTTGGGAATCACCTATTTTTTGCTGACTTTGGGTGTGAATGAACTGTTGATAGTGAAATCCTTTCATGAAATTGTATTCATGAATGGTTCAATTTCTTTTTTACTTTTGTTATACTTTTGAGTGAACTTGACCATAAACAAATTAAACAGGACCGTATTCAGAGATAATTTAGCTACCTTTAAGGTGTTAAATTTCTAGATTTGCAATAATTTGGGGTATGGAAGCTAATAATAATTTTAAATGCTGCCAAAATAAAGTGTTTAGCAATTTTATCTGTGTCACATGTTTTGGAGTTTTTCTCCCCAGTTGCTTGGGTCGAAGGAAATATACAATTTTAGGACGTCACAAAGTATATTGTTCAGAGGAGTGTGAAGCAGAAGGATGTGACGAGGAAGACAGGTTGAAAAACTTAAAAAAGGAAATAGAAAGGCTACATGTAGATCTTAAGCTGAAGGATTCCTATATACAAAGAAAAAAAAGACTTTCGGTCGATTTTCAATCCAGCGTGTGCGAAGTTGTGTGAAGTGCGAATCAGAATATGAGAAACAAATTACCTCTCAGAAAAAGACAATCGCCGATTTAAATAAAAGACTCGTAGAACTAAGTGGTAAGAGTAGGGCGTTGGAAAGTATTTTGGAGAAAAATAAATTAGATTTGGACCACGCCAAAAACGAAGCAAAATATTTTAAAGAGTTAAAGGACAATATGTTAACCTCTTTAGACACCTTAACTGCTGATAATAAATACTTAACTGCTGAAATCGAAGATCTTAAATGTGTCATAAAAACCTTTGAAAGATCGCAGCCTCATACAGATAAATGCACTCAAACTGAGAGTGGCACATTCTCTAAACAGCGGGCAACTGAAGCTGTCCTGCCTGGGAAGAAAGTATTGGTTCTCACCGACGGGTACGGAAAGTTCTTATATAAGCCGTTAAAACAAAAATTGGGTGAGTGCAAATTGCAGTTCCTCTCCTCCTCTCTTTCCAAAGTCTTTGAAAGAGTTGTTAAAAAGAGAGTATGGAATTACTTGGAATCCTTCAACTTAATTACTCCAAAGCAATATGGATTTCAGAGCTCTAAGAGAACTCATGATGCCATCTTTGATTTCCTGGAGACAGTGTACCTATGTCTGAATCGGGGAGAGTTTGCGGCGGCGGTTTTCTGTGATCTATCAAAAGCCTTTGACTGCGTGGATCATAGAATACTGCTGTCAAAGCTTGAGCTTTACGGATTTAGAGGTAATGCTCTTGCCTGGTTCCAGTCTTACCTTTCCAATCGCAGTCAGTCTGTTGTTGTTTCTGGTGTGCAATCATCACCCTGCCACATCAACTGTGGCGTTCCTCAGGGATCAGTCCTTGGACCTGTCCTATTCTTGTTGTATATTAACGATCTTGTGCGTGTTCAGATTTCCGGCGATTTTACGCTTTTTGCGGACGATACGTCCATTGTATGGCATCACAGGGACTATATGAAGCTAAGAAATAATATTTCATCTGACGTTAACAATATTAAACAATGGTGCGACTCAAACCGACTTTCCTTTAATGTTACAAAAACAACGTGGTGGGATTTCGGTGTGACATGCAGGGCTTAAATCTGGATGGAGACCCTCTTAAGGAGGAAAACGTGAATAAATTTTTGGGAGTTTTTATGGACGGTGATCTTCGCTTTGAAGACCACATACTAAGGTTGAGTGGGAGACTATCGTCTGCTTGTTTTGGGGCGCCAGTAGCCAGTTTCTTTTAAATATCCTTTTTTTACTGCAGAAAAAGGCCGTTCGTTTCATCGCTAAGGCCATCCAAAGGGAGTCGTGCAGACCTCATTTTCAATCGCTGAGAATTCTCACACTCACCTCTCTATTCATACTTGAAATTTCTACCCTGGTATTTAAAAACAGGAATAACGTTCAAATCCCATCATCTAGACCCGATACTAGACAAGCCTCTCATCTTCCCCTTCCTATACCAACTAGGGAATTTACAAAAAGGTCTTTTATCTACGAGGGTAAAAAAATATTCAACCATCTGCCAATTCACATTAGAAATGCCAGCTCACTTAGGATTTTCAGAAGAACCTTAAAGAACGTACTTCTAAAAAAAGTCTATTATAACCTGGGTGAGTTTTATGCAGATAGGCTAATTTAAAAGATGTCAATTGTTTTTTTTTTGTTTGGGTTGGTTTGACTGCTGATTTTCCCACATTATTTAAATGTCTAATTTTAATTATATAACTTATTAACTTTCATATATTGAAACTATGTAGATGTTTTAATGTGTCTTTTTATGTTTTTATTTATTGTGTGTTTACCTTGACTGTTTTTTTTAATTTTTTGTATTTTTATAATTTGACACCCATGAATGCAATGATTTGTTTATTTCAACATGGGTTCTAACTCATGCTGGTTTGGTGTTATTTTATTTGTTTTTTTTCTTTCTTTATTGTTATTTTAGATTTTATTTGCTAGAATTAGCATGCTTTGTCAATAGAATCATTTATATTCTTGACAATAAAGTACATTTTGATTTGATTTGATATAGGTGATCAAGGTAAAATGACGTTTGAATGCTTTGTCAATAAAAATTAACATTATTTTAATTATTGTCGAAGTCTTCACCTAAAAAATATATATTTGACTCTGATCGAAATGAAATACTCTTTGGACGAGAGACTACAGATTGTTATGCTATTTTACAAGTGCCAAGAAAATGCAAGAGAAGCAAGAAGAAGATTTATTGCAAATTTTCATAGAAATATATCCATCAATACAATTCTAAGGAAAAAAAACCTATTTGAGGAAAATAAAACTTTACATGATAGAAAAAGAAATATACAAAGAAGAAGAAATCGAGACCAGGCCATTATAAATTATTTTCAAGTTAATCCAACCAAATCTATTTCGGATGCAGTTCGGGAAGTTCAGTATGGTGGCGGTGTAAGGCGCAGAAGAGTTATCCGAGGGACTGTTTACAGGACTCTGAAAATTCATAAATTTAGGCCTTTTCGTATCCTTCCACTTCAGCACCTAACACCGGCACAAAAAGAACTTCGCTTCCAATTTGTTTCTCAAATGGTAATTCGGCAAGAAAACGAAGACCCTGATTTATTCAAAAATATTGTGTGGACCAACGAAGCTACTTTCACAACATCGGGAGTATTCAACAGACATAATAGTCACCACTGGGCCGTTGAATATCCAAAAAAGTTCCAGACTATTAAATTTCAAGGGAGGAATTCTATTCATGTTTGGTGTGGGATAAAAAACAATAAAATTTTGGGACCAATATTTTTTAACGGGACTTTAAATGGGCACAGATATTATGAGTTTTTAGAAAACGAAATTGAAAATTTTTTGAAAGACTTACCATTGGCAGAATATCAGAATTTAATTTGGCAACATGATGGGGCGCCCCTCATGCCGTGCATGATGTGGTTCAATTTTTAAATCGGCGCCATAACGAATGGATAGGGCGAAATGGAACATATGCTTGGCCACCCAATAGCCCCGACCTCTCAGTTTTGGATACATTTCTTTGGGGCCATTTGAAGAACGTCGTATAGAGACAACGAAACGAAAATATTCAAGAGATCATGGGAAAAATTGTCGATAAAATAAACCGCCTTAACCAGGAAAATCATATTGTAACAGCAAGTTTAGAAAGGCTACAAAGAGGTTATCGATGTTGTTTCGAGAAAAACGGCGGTCACATTGAAAACTTATGTTATTAGTAGTTTTATTTTATTATTTAATAATTATTTTTTATTGAATTTCTTTTTCTATCATGTAAAGTTTTATTTTCCTCAAATAGGTTTTTTATCCTTAGAATTGTATTGATGGATATATTTCTATGAAAATCTGCAATAAATCTTCTTGCTTCTCTTGCATTTTCTTGGCACTTGTAAAATAGCACAACAATCTGTACTTAGTCTCTCGACCAAAGAGTATTTCATTTCGATCAGAGTCAAATATATATTTTTTAGGTGAAGACTTCGACAATAATTAAAATAATGTCAATTTTTATTGACAAAGCATTCAAACGTCATTTTACCTTGATCACCTATACCAACCTATCATATATTTTAAACAGGTGAAGCTAAAATTTTAGTTTGTAAAACATTAAAATGTAATATAAACAGCTATTGCAAAATCAAATCTTTTAATCAGAACGGACATAAAAAAAATCACTCTTTCCAAAAATCGTATAAAAAACCATACATTCCATTTAAAAAACACCTGATGCATAGCGTAACTCTTTTGTTTCTGGTTCAAATATTTTTTCGATGACATTTTTGGATTCTACAAGAAAAAATACATCGATTGGCTATTTTGAATTTTTCCAAAATACAAGGAAGGTCGAAAATAGGTCCCTGTTCAGTCCTCGCTGGAACACCCTGTACCTTCTTATGAAAATTTGTACACCTATTTATAAACACAAATAAATTAATGTATTTAAAATTATTTTAAAGCAATGAATGGTATTTTAATCTATGTATGTTTATATGAGAATATTTATATGTATTTAAAAGTATTTGTTCTCATTTGAAAATATTTATTTGTACCGAGATTTGTACTTAAAAATATTTATGTGTATTTAAAACCATTTATATGTATTTAAAATTATATTTACCTTCAAACAAAAAATTGTTTTTAGTTAAAAGCATTATTATTAACAATATGGATCCCGATCATGACATGGCCATAAAATTTAAACTTTTATTTCTGGGGAATCAATGGGTATAGGTCACCTAGAATACTAAATTAATTTTATTTACTTTATACTTACATACAGAACACTATAAAATCCAGGTTCTGTTTCCCATTCTCGAAGTTTTTCTTCAGCGGGCTTCAAAACTTGTGGATCCTGGCTTGAAGCTCTGTGTAATACTTCTAGCACTAGAGCATGTGTTTCTACATCCATATTCTTAAAAGGTTTACATTAACAGCTGGATTTTAAATAAAAATATAAGTTAAATACATAAATACAAAAATATCTGCTACATTTAATACCACTATGTAATATTATGCCAATTCTTGCTCGTGTATTACGATCGTAAGAACGTATAAGGTCCGTTTGTGAATGCTCTTAAAACATACTTGTTTTGAAATCGTTTTTGAAATGAAATCATTAAAAAGTCACTCCTTTAAAAAAAGGTAAATAACAGAATATTTTTGACTTTGACAATTTGACATTTATTTTGATTTGAACACCAACGAGAGGCTAGTTAACCCAAAACCCGACATTGACAAATTGAGCAAAAAATTGGGTTAAAAGAAATAGTCATCGCCCAAACCAGGATTTTTAACTCTAACCACCGCATTGCAAATTCGAAACCGTACAACAGAGCTAATCCATCATCAACCACATAAAAAAGTTTAAATGAACTTTGTTGGTGATACTGCGACTGCGCCATAGTCTACTCTACATAGGCTCAGCAACGGTTCAACCTTAGATTGAGAACACGCCCCAACGTTGGTACTGCACTGCTTTACCGATCTAACTACAAAGTCACTGTAGGTTTAGCAAAATCACCTTAAACTCTTTTTCCTTGTCTAAGAAGACTGCTAACTGACTTATGCAACTAGATATACAGGCAAATTTAAAATGGGAATGTTTGACGTCTTAAAGACTGTCACAGATTATCCATGGAATACAATGAAGCTTCTGTATCCATTTTACGTAAAAACTAACAAACAAAAACGAAACAAAAAGGAAGTATACATTTGTGGTATAAAACTGGGTGAAAATTTTGGCATTGAAACTAAATACAACCGTTTATAATCTATATTTCAAAAAAGTATCTAAGAAAACAGAAAAATACAAAAAAAATAAAGTTTGACATTGTAATCCGTGCCTAACAAACAGTTAATTGAATTAATGAATACATCTCTGCCTAAATTGCCCTGGACACTGGCAAAGCCAGTAAAGAGTTTACGGACATTGGGGCACTGGCAATCGCCAATCATAACATAAGATTTATTTCCGCAGAGTATAAACCAGTTTTATTATTGGGCATTGCGTTCGAACCCCTGTTCAGGAGAATGACTTTTTTAGTTTTTTTTACAAAACTTAGAATATTACTAATAAAAATAGAGATTAGGTTAGCTATATTGGTAGTGGGCTAAACTGCTATTTTTGTTTAACACGTTCCGCTGTTACAGTTCTCTGTAATAGGTTAAAATAACAAGTTAAAAGAGTAACAAACGCAAGTAATACAAAGTCCCGCTTCCACTTATACATTTTGACAGAATAAACTTCTAATCTAAATTATGAACAAGGAAATCCTTCTATCGAGTCTAGAGTTCGAGCCCAGTTAATTCGGTCAGGTTTATTTTAATACAACGACAGTGTACCAGATGGCGCAACATTCAGTAACGATTGCCAGTTGGGGTATTTTCCCGAACAAAATTAACTAAAATTGGCTTTCAACATCGGCTTCAACACTGACAAAAAAAAGTATTCCCAGTGATACTTCCAAAAATAAAAAACTAATAGGAAAATAAATTTGCCGTGCAGTTTCTAAAGTTAAATTGGGCAATACCCAACCACAGTTTCAAAAATGAACCAGCTTCGTTTTTAACTTGGTATGTCTCCCACATTCAAGCGCCAATGTAGAAAGATGTTTTTCTCAAGTTAATCTATTAAATATGTTAAAAACCAATACCCTAGAAGGTATATTTTCAACAAAAAGCTTAGTTTCTCATACCTGCAAATATTATGATTTTGAAAATAACTCCGAAATTGGTAGGTAAAATTAGCACCCAAACATTGTACCAGAAAAATGATATTGTTCCCGATAAGTCTGCTAGGAATCTGAATGATTAGGTTACTTTTATTAACGATGTTCATTCCTAGCAAGTATTTAATTTATTCCTGTACGTTTAGTGTTTATATATATATACCTAAGCTAAGCAGAGTTTGTTTTTTCGTATTTGCTTAGCGAATGTATGTTTATCATTTCTGACGTTTTTCTATAATATTATGCTGTGTTATGTTCTTATTTTTACACTACTTTTTGTTGTTTTTAATAATAAAAAAAATCTTTTCTAATATAGTTTTGTTTAGTATTTCAAAGAGCAGTGCAATTATATATAATATATCAACGGAGCAAGTAAACAATACCAAACCCAACTAGTTATTATATCAATTGAAAACGTTATAACCTAACTATATATATTTAAAACTAAATAAAAGAAAGTCATTAAACCAATATTTGGCATGATAATAATTACATAAGTAATAACACTAATAACCGATAGTTAAAAAAAGGAAAAGAGAGGGTTCAGAATGAACAATAAGCGTTCTTACGATTTTGGCTTGGATAGACATGGTATCGCTGTCCGACAACGGGTCGCAAAAAGTCGGCAATTATAATGTTTTGAAAACGCAGTCTTCCGGTTCGTCTCGTCGAAGGCAGACCTCTGTGTTATTAACATAAGTGGTTCCACTTGTTCGGTTTTGCTGCTTTATTTCGGGGGGAAGCGGGAGACTCAAACGCTCAGAGTGGAAACTAACGACCCCACTAGAAAGGGAGCAGACGCTGTGAACGTGTGAGGCCTAGTTGTTCCTGTATTCTATCCCGTTCGTCTGCCGCAGTTCTACATAGAATATTAGCGTAATGGCCGCTATGTGGCGGGAGTGGGAGGGGTAAGGGGATAGCTTGAAAGAAAAGGTTATCTCGTTATCTCTGCCAAGATGCATTAGAAAGTTTTTAAATAAAGTCAACTTTAAAGATTTTGAAATACACGGGGTGATCGGGAGCTCAGAGCTCGCCATCCGGACATCCCACCGATAACGTCCCCAAACCGGAATAAAGTGTATCTCGCTCCGAGGGTCGCCGGATAAAGCGAGTAAGCTCCGGACGGGGAGCAATCTGGCAAGTTGCGAAGTGCAGTGCCAAAAACATATATTGGAATTGGAATTGGAATGTTTTGAAAACTAAAAAAAAGAGAACGTGTCTCAACGTGTGGCGTCGACACATATAATGTGAGCGGAGGCCTTTAAGATACTAATTCAAGACATATAGTAGCTTTATTTGGACTACACTAGAACACCATCAGTAAATTAGAACATAATTCAAAAAAATCAATCATTTATTACTTTATTAGTCACTAGTTCTAGGAAGAAGCAAAAGTTTTTAGTTTTTACTCTAAGGCAGTAGCTATTGATTAAGTACCCAGAAAGATACACAACGCCTAAGGTAAATCTACCTATCACCGACCTAGTACTTATTACCGACCATCACATATTTTTCATTTTAAAACAGTCAAGTTTTGCCGGTTTAAACCTTCAAATTCAAAATTCTAGTATTTGAACTTCCCGCCGCGAAAATTGTACGAGTTTGCGGCAACCCGCCGAAAATACGTTAATTTCGTCACTCTTTAGCCATACATCACGGAAGCACCTACGATTTCTTAACAAGTGCTCCTAATTTGTGCACAAGTTTATTTAAGGTGAATCTATGAATTAACGTAAGTATTAAACGATACTTATTAACTAGTAGGTTAAATATAATGTTTTAATTTATTTTTTATACTAAAATTTTATATTTTATTACAAATAATATTATAATTAATAAAGAATGGTTGGTCGGTGAGAGGGGCTGTCATTATATACAATGTCTTTTTTACCGACTAGTCGGTCGGAATCAGGAGAGTGCACTAATTTATTTTTTTTTGATGTTTTATTTATTGAAAGAATATTAAAGGACAACAACTATTTTTTCATATAAATAATAACATTTAGAATTTATAGACCTATATATTTATAGACCTATTACCGACCACTTAAATATATTTATATGTCTTCATTAAGAGTGTATAAAAACAGTAAAATTTTTAGTTTAAAAGTCGATTGTTATATCTTTGTACGATATAAATTTGCAAATAATAAGACTATTTTGACGCTAATACTTACAATAAAAACGTTTACTAACACAGATTTTGCGATATTAGGTACCCAATATGATAAAAATATTTGCCCAGTCTAACTCAAAATTTTATTTAAATCGATAAGAAAAGGTCGGTAAATAGGACCTAAATTTTTATCGATTTCCTATGACCGACCAACGGTCGGTAAAACGTACGTCCATGATTTTGACTGTCTTTATTATCGACCGGTTGATCGAATTTTGGCGCAAAACTTTTGGCAATGTACAGCTCTCTTAACAATTAATGGGGGTTTCAGACTTGCGGATTATTCCCGTTTGAACCAATTAATATTGAATATTCTAAATTACTTCTTCCAGTAGCAACAAACAATATGCCAAAACAGAATTCAACTGATAGTGCATCAAATCCTTCTATTACTTTATCACAAATCGATCGACAGCTGAATCCAAGGAAACTTAAAGAATTTCAAAACAGCCGATCGATTTGGAGTGGTCCAATAAGGGACAAGAATTTATTCTGTTTTTGGAAAATAGTAAAGGAAAAAGGCTCATCAGGTACTCTTCCAATGATGATGTTATTACTGCGCACGACACTACGGTAAACAATAATTTACCACTTCTGGATGACGATTCCTTAGATCTAGGCTTGAATTATTCCGAAAATTTGTGGATGGACATGGAAAACGATGAGTTAATCGATGATCCTGATCTAACGGCATCTATGCCACAAAATCATTAATAATCCCGCTGAATCAAGTAATATTTTATAGAAACATAATATTTTTAGTTTACTTATATATCATTTACTTCAAGACCCCATAAAAATTTGAATAGCTATGTCCACACGCCCCCTAATTCCCCACTTACCGTTTTTCCAAACCTTGCCAACTAAGGTTTGTCTCTGAATCCAAAAGAATTATCTGTAAAAGACAATACTGTTAGTGGTGACCAATGTACTCTTAATGGTACGTACTTATAATTAGTAAGTGTGTATGTCAATCATGTCCCAAAATATATTAAATCAATTGTTTTCATTTATTTATTATCCTCTATTTTTAAATGCAAAGTTCATTGACAATACAATTCTTGATTCTTGTAAGTCAACCACGAAGGGGAAAGGCTTTAAAAACCCAACTAATGCGCTTGAAGAAATATCTATATCAAACACTATAGAAAAAACCAATATTAAAACTCGGGAGGCTCTTGTACCTTCCAACACAATTCAAGACTTACCTCTAAGCCCATTTGACAACTTTATCGATTTGGAAAAAAATAACACATACAGTTGCTACATCGGAGGAATATATAGAATACCAGAAAAAGATAGATGCGGAGAAAAAAAAAGAAAGAAGAAGAAAAATCAGAGGGCGAAAAAAAGAAAAAATCGGGAAAAAGAACAATCGAAGTAACAAACGAAAAAAGTCAGAAAAGCTGATAATTCTAAACCAAATATGGCGATAAATAATAATGACACAAATAATAAGACAAATGAGACTGATAGCGAGGTAAAGCGATTGTAATATATGAAGAAGAATATTTTCCTGGTTTGATCCTTGATTCAAGTTCGAATGGTATAATTGTAAAAACAATGGCAAGGAGTGGTGTGAATTGGAAGTGGCCCGAGAAGGATGATACACTTACATACAGTTCAAATGAAATTGTACGCAAAATAAATCCACCAGTTAATTAAAGGTATTTATTGTGTACCTGAAATTGAAGAGCTTAACAGGGGTTAAGAAAGCAATTTGTTCCCAATGGAATATAATTATAAGCATTTTTGTTTTGTTTTTTACTTAGATTCGATTGTTAAACCCTTTTTTGTTATGTTTTTTTTTATAAAGTGATTTATTATAATACTAATTAATACAAACTACAAAAACTAAACAAAAACAACTAAAAAATCAAGGTAAATATTAGTCATATTCTGCATAAAAAAAGTCGGTAAAGTGTACATATCAGAAGTTTAGATAAAAAAATATTTTTTTTTCTCAGTAGAGGTTCAATTTTTCTGTTATTTTTTCTCTATTTTTTTTAAATATTTAAAACTAAAAACTAAAAATAATAGAAAATGGTTTTTACTTACAAACCTTAATATTAACCTTCTTCTGAGGAAAAAGCTTGAGTGGTCGGTGAAGGGTACATTTACCTTATAGTAAAATTTTAATAGTCTAAACGGATAAAAATTGTATTTATTGTTATCTACAATCCCAGACCTTGAAATGCAGTTTATTTTTTGGGTTTTTCTATATAATATTTGATGAATAGTACAATTACATGAAAACAAAGAACGAAGGTATAGGATGTAGCGTAATTTTATCGTTGTATGAGCAGTGTCGCAAAGTTCCACTTGGGCCTTTAGTGCCTACTACTTTAGAATAGAACCATTTATATATTTATTAAAATTAAAAAAAAATTAATGCGGAAATTTAAAAGAACACGGTGGAGAAATAAACGACCAGTCAAAAAAAAAAGGTCATGACTTCATAACACCTAGAAAAAACAAGCAATGACCAAAAAAAACGTCTTCACGTCTGACCTACGAATTTATCCACTGAATAAAACAAATAGAATTGTATAAAAATAATCATATATTTATTTTTATTAAAAACGATGTTTGTAACATAATACCGATTATTTTAAAAACGTTTCAGAAAAATTTAAAAGGCGGTTTTGAGAGTGTAATGATTTGGTAAAATAAGGTTAGTCTAATAATAATGGTTCTTTACATTTTACACTGAGGCTGAAGCCCAGCCGGTGGACAAAATTGAGGTCTGCCCAACAGCTCACCTCAACCATTTATCCAACCTTCCGGTTTTTCTCAAACCTGTCCAACATACTCTCGCCGATCTACATGTTATTCCAAAAAGAATTTCGAACTACATCCCTCTGCAGAACGCCAATACCAAAATGTCTAACCTTAGCCTCTCGCTTGCACAAATCGCGGCAAAGGTCTGAGAGACCTACACGTTTAGGGGCATCTTGATTTGCTGTCTTGGTATTTCTAGAATTGGTTTTGGCGCTATGGACATCTCACGGCCGTTTTCGTTGAAGACATTCTTGAAGTAGACTCCTGAAACTTGCGCCTAGCATCGGCTACCCCTCCTGAAAAAAAGATGATACCACTATTTTACTAATGGTTACACTTTCGAGCTTTTTTCTTATTTTATATACCTATAGGGGCAAGTAGGGTAAGTGTAGACTGGGGTAAATGGAGACACACTCTGTATATTTTTTGTTGGTATAATTTCGCAGTTATAGATTGAGAATCTAAGAGTTTGTATTAAATCCTAATTTAGATATAAGTTTTGTTACCTTAAATTGTCTAATAACTTAATTAAGGTGCAATGTAAATTACCATAAATAAAAATCAATAATCTTTTCAGGCATAACTTTAGTTTCCGTTTTCTAATAAAATGTTTATACGAATACTGTGTTTTTTTTGTATATTATGTGCGTTTTTTAATGGTTTATGTGTGGAAATTTTGTAAACGTTAGAACATTTAACCCTTCCAGATCAGTTAGGCTGTCTACATTTATCCCATCTCTCAAAAGTTTTGGGGCAGATGTAGACACTTTGTTCTCGGTTTGGAGTAAGTGTTGACATTTTTTTCCTTGTTTCAGATTATTATTAATGACCTAGAAATACACCTTTTGAAAATGCCACGTAACTACCAGCGCAAAAAACCACCCTGTGATATACCAAAGACTTAAGGGAAGAAAGACTTCATTGGATACATTTGGTGGTGGTAGGAAACCAGCACTTTCAAAAGAAATCGAAGACCAGTTAGAACAATGTATTTTAGCCCGTGCAGAGTGGGGGTACCCTGTTGACAGAGAGGAGTTGCTAGATGTTGTTAAGGAATATGTGAATACAATTGGGTTTAAAGAGATCTGAACAAATGCAGCAAAAACGTGCCGAAGCTGCTTATCCTTTTGTGATTTTTGATTTTTATAAAAAATTGAGCAAAATAATTGAAAGGGAACAGCTTGCCAATTGTGCTGAACTGATTTTCAATTGTAATGAAAGTGGTTTCTGCACTGATCCAAGCAGAGTCATGGCACTTGGTCTGAAGGGGCAGAAAGCTTTCTACCGAAGACTTGGAGGTACGGGTCGGGAAAATATTTCGGTACATTGTTGCGCATCAGCATCTCGCTCAGTATTACCCCCTCTCATCATATTCAAAGCGAAGGGTACTGTGCAAGCTGGATGGACCAATCCCGAATTGGAATATCCAGGAACTTCATATGCCACTACCGAAAATGGTTACATGGAAGAACCAGTATTTTTTTCTTGGCTGACGGATACGCTAATTCCTTTTGTTAACAATGTACTTTAAAGTAAAAACCTTCAGAAAAAGGCAGTACTGATAATCGACGGACATAAAAGCATATCAGTTTAAGAGTAGTAAATAAAGCAGTCAGTGCAAATTTAATTCTAATAAAGCTTCCGAGCCATTTAACACATTGTATGCAACCCCTAGACAAATGTGTATTCGGACCTTTAAAAACTGGATGGAAAAAAATTCTTGTTACCTATGGTTGTCGCAATTTGCTAGTTAGTTTTAATATGCTTAACAGGCGAGTTTTTGTTAAAATTTTTGGCCGAGGCTTGGAAAACATATTTGCCAGAAAGAAATATAATTTCTGGTTTTCGTGAGATTTTTCAAAATATCCTGAAAATGAATATGATCAAAACAAACTAGCTCGTTGTAAAGCTAATCAAGAAGGAAAAGAGTCCGAACACTGGCAGAATGGAGAACCAAACTCGCAAGAAGCAGAACCGCAAGAGGCAGAAGCAGAACGGCAAAAGGCAGAAGCAGAACAGCAAGAGACAGAATCAGATCAGGGAGAAATTAGATCACAAGAAGTACAGGAAAATGTAAGACCAGAACAGCAAGAAATTTTGGGACCGGAAGAATAAAAAATTACAGCATCAGAACAAAAAGGAAAATGTAATACCCCTACAACAAGCTGAATGCAAGTAAACGCTCAGAAAAGAGGAGTTAGGTAATCTTCCGCAACAAAAAATACAACCAAATATAATTCCAAACATTGACGAACCAACAACCTCTGATGGTCGAAGGTCTGTTATGGACGTATTTTTCAAGAAAATGCGGAGGGAGTTTGCACCACAAGACAATAAAATAAAAGAAAAGCAAATAAGAGTAAAAAAGAAACTTATGGGGAAGTACAGACGAGTAAAGAAGTTCTTAAACGTTTACAAATAGAAGAGGAGAGGCGAACCATGAAAAAATCCCCTAAAAGTAAACCTATCAAACCGGATACTAAAGCCAAATCAAATAAAAAAACAGTATCAAGAAATAAAAAAAAGCCACTTACTGAAGTATCGTCTTCAAAATCCGAGGATGATCCGATTCAGATGGAAGTAGATAATCTCCCATCTAGTGATGATAATAGTTATACAGAAGATCCCAATTCTGATGAAAGTTTGAGTGAAAATGATTTCTTAAGTAAATATATCCCACAACGTAAAGATGATACACTGCAAATTGGTTTATACTGTGCAGTGGATTATGTCACTAAATGGTACATTGGACGCATAATCAGCATTACTGGTAATGCTCAAATAGAAATAAAATTTTTAGAACGTCTTCCTGAAGATAAATTTCGATGGTAAGAAATGACATTGACGTAGTGTATTCTCAATTATTATAAATGTACTTTATTATTCTTCCAATAAATCCGCCTAAAACCTATTACTCTAATTTAAGACTTTTGACGAAAAGTTAAAATAATTAAAATTATGAATGTTTTTATAGGCATCATAAAAACATTTTAATATGCATATTTACCTGCACATGCTAAAACCAATAGCAATAATAAAAGCATTATTGTGTGATATTATATACTGATGGTTCATTTATAAGGCATTTATGCCTTAAAAGTTATATACATATATATATATATATATATATATATATATATATATATATATATATATATATGATAGTATGTTTTCATTCCACTTACACCAACGTCATAACAAGAAAATGATCCTTGTTTGGAACATGTTCTGCATCACAGCAGACACAATGATCCATTTTAGTCAAACGACGATCGCGATTTCGCTCTTATTAGAGCTCATCAGGCCGCCATAGACTAGCCAGCCCCGTGTAGGGCAAAGGCACAAAATTGAATCCTATATATATATATATATATATATATATATATGTTTTCATTCCACTTACACCAACGTCATAACAAGATAGACACAAATCCATTTTAGTCAAACGACGATCGCGATTTCGCTCTTATTAGAGCTCATCAGGCCGCCATATACTCCGCTGGCTAATACCACGACCGGCATTGAATTACATTGTGACTCCTGGCTTTCGTTGGGAGTATTAAATGATAGTATGTTTTCATTCCACTTACACCAACGTCATAACAAGAAAATGATCCTTGTTTGGATATATATATATATATATATATATATATATATATATATATATATATATATATATAACAAGAAAATGATCCTTGTTTGGAATATTTATGAATTATCTCAATATACATATATATATATATATATATATATATATATATATATATATATATATATATATATATATAGGAATATTTATGCATTCTCTGCAATATACATTTTAAAACCTATTAGATTTCTTACACTATTTTAAGAAAAGAAAGTTTTAAGGTGGTGTTTATGCAGAAGTTAATAAAGTTAAATTAAGTATAAAATCATTTATGAGTTAAATAGGTTTATGATAAACGTGTTATAGACCATTATCCAAAGTTATTTCTTAAGTAATTTTCTTTACTTCTGGTGTACTGATAAATAAAACCATAGGATTTTATCAAAGCCATCATAAAACTACTTTAAACAAGCTTAAATCCAAACTGATTCTATTCTATTTCGTGGTTTAATAGTTCATAATAATTTTAATATTATTAGTAAATAATTTAAAATTATTTCATTTATTTACGCCCTGTAGATATTAAAATTGAACAGATTATGTTAACCTTATATATAATTAATTAAATTTTGGCTGATAACCCTGACTTAAACGCAACTAAAAATATTATTTTACTTGAAGTTTAAAAAGTAAATTTAAATCCAAAGGAAGCAAAGTACAAATAATATGGTAAAAGTTACTATTTCACTCCGTTTTTTCGTTTTGTCTTAAGTGGATATTTGTGTTTCAGATTCAAAATCTAGGTGCCATTTTGCTTCTTATAGTTTTAGCATCAACCATAATGGTTGTAAAGCTGGAATTTTTAGATAAGAAAAATATCTGTGTTTATACCATGAATGGTGGGGTTTTGGATTGTTCACATCTCAGTCGAATTGATGACAATTTGGGTACATTTATAAGGGAAGCCACAAAAGTATTGTTTTTGAGAAATTGTGAGAACATATACTTAGATGCAAGGGCTCTTACTGGTAGAAACTACGAGAAATTGATAACACTTCACATAATCTCCAGCGAAACATTCAAAATAGAGAACAACGGATTTGCTGTCTTTAAAAACTTGAGATATTTGCGAATTAACAAAAACCAATGGTATCAGATAAACGCTGATACATTTTTAGGTGAGTATATTCTTTAGTGAACTAAATAATTTTTTGAAAATGTATTTCCGAAAAAAATTTGAGCAGATTATTTTTCGATTGCAATTTTTTTTAATTAATTTCTGTAGATAATATTCGTAATAAAATTATTGACAATGGTTTATTCAAATTCGGGTTAGTTTTATACATTATTAAATTACAAACGTTAAAACATTTTAAACTATGTCAGTTATTACCTTATGTTTAAAATTAAGATTCTGTAACGGCAATAACAGAACCCAAAGAATATTTAATTAAAAATGTTTTTTTTTTTACTAAAAATATGGTGTTTACAAAATTATTAAACATTTACATTTAAAAGATTATTAAAACAAAATTTTGAATTATGATTAAATGTGAATATAACTTATTTACAGATTTTGTTTTTAATTAGAAATATATTTATATTTAGGTTTTTTATTTTACCATTTATTTCTTAAACCCCTCTAATATTATAGTATTAATTTAAGAATATCTAAATTTTATAGTCGAAAATTGATTTTAAAAATACAGAAACAGTTTTTAGTTTGATTATTTTTCATTATAATTGCAAGAAAGGTAAAAAGATAAAACAGACATGAAAGCAATACTTACATAACGATTTTGTACAATAGGGTACTGCTATATACCATATCACCTAAATTGTATTACAGATCTCTGGGTAAATGGAAAATGGCGTGGGGCGTGGAAAACAAACTTTCCGATATCCTTGCGGCATACCATCAACAAAATTAATAACTACGAAATGTTCTTCAATTCTTCCAGAAATTTAATCCAACGTTCTTACCATACTAATTTACAGGATGATTTTTTTAATAATGTTGGTTCCCTACAAAAATTTCTAAAATTCTACGAGCCTTGTGTGGTTTATCGTTATCGTAAATCAAAACCATTAAAATATCACCCTCAAACGTTTGGACGTTAATAGCTAATTGTAGTTATAAACATGTTTTACTGTTTCACATAACCTTAGCCCATAAATTAATCCGCCCTCCGACATATTTTCAGTACTTCTATATTATGTACTTTCAACATTGAATAAAATTTTATATCAACATTCTGTTTCTCTGCTTTGTACTACCGCACAATAGAATTGTTTTTGGCCCTATGGTTCAAAAAATAGGTTGTTTCCTTTATAGGGCTTAAAGGTTTAATATCAAGCCCATGTGCCGAGATTGTGGTATCTAAGACTAGCGGGAGAAATCTTTTTCCCGAAATATATATATTAATAAGAATAATAGTTATTACTTATTTAGTAAAATGTTTAACAGTTAAGTCTTGTTAAAAAATAGGTTGAAGTTCAAATTTACTTCTAAATAAAGATATTCGATGGCTTTTACACCGATCTGAAAAACAAAGTTTCTTCTAAGCTTTTTTTTCATACAATTGTTTTATTAGACTACCTACAGTTTTTGGTTTACAGTTAGTCACATATATTGCTTTCTATTTTCTAGGACTTAACCACTTAGAAGAATTGAATTTAGCAACAAATCAACTGACAAAACTGACCCAGGGAAGTTTTAGAGGTCTCCAAAAATTACAGCTTTTAACCCTGTCCGACAATGGTCTTACAACTTTGCAAACAAATGTGTTTAAAAATTTAGTTCATTTAGATGATCTAGATTTAAGTAAAAATTGCATCAAAACACTGGAAATACACTCATTTTCAAGCTTAGAACAACTAAGTACTTTAAATTTGGCAAACAACTGTTTAAAAACTGTTCAGACTGAAACATTCGACGACCTAAAGAGTTTAAAAACCCTCATTTTAAATAATAACCAGATAAACATCATTGAAGGACAGTTTCATCTATATAATTTAAAATTTATCACTTTGGCTGACAATAGGTTGGCAGTAATTCCTTTAGACTTGTTTCGCGACTGCAATAACTTAGTGTCTTTAGATTTATCCCGAAATAATTTACAAGATTTGTCAGAACGACCCTTTTTGAACTTGCCACTTCTTATGCATTTAACCGTAACTGGAAATAAAATTTCGATTAGCCAGTTTAATAATTTAAAAAATCGAACTCTTATATCTTTTACATAAAATAATATTTTTTTCGACAATATAATACATCATTTTACAAAAAATACTTAAATTAACCTTTTAATTGTCTTTAATCATATAACTGTTAGTTGGTATTAGCAGACAAGTAGTTTTTTTTAAGTCTTATGAAATTAATAGGAAATTTTCTAGCAGCTTTTTCGGACAGTTTTATAAAAACATTTAAACCAAATTCCTACGTTTCGATACTGATCAACCAGTATCATTTTCAATCTTCGCAAGTCATGTTGGTCGGTGTCCGCTTGTTTTAAAAATATTTTCGTATAAGGAACAAAGGTTTAGTAGTCATAAGAATTTGAACCTGAGAATGAAACGTTGGTATTTGATTTAAATGATTTAATACAACTGTCCCAAAAACTGCTAAAATATTTCCTTTGAATTACATTGTGAATATGAACTGTGCAGTCTAGGAGCCCCCAGATCGAGGCGAATACGCTGGGAATACTGGTTAATAGACATTTGGATTTATTACTATTTAATATCTGCGGTAGGTAGAGCAGATTCAACAGAAACATCTTCATATAAGTTATTAGAAAATAGTTAATGACCCTTTACTGGGGTAAGTGGGGTAAAATGTAAATTGTCGTGTAGAAGAATTAGCCGACTCGAATGGAGGTTAGAAGGTGGTCTAGGATGCCAACGTTTCTAAAGGACACTTATGAAAACCATAATATCTATATACCATACTAAAAAATAAAAAAAACACTTGAATATTTTTTTCCCAACGGAATATTCTCTGTAAGAAAATAAGACAAAAAGTTCATATGAACATGGGTCCACAGATGTTTGCTTTTCGAGATACAGGGTGTTAGTTTAAAAAAAATATGATTTTTATTACTAATTCTGAAACAGTTAATCAAATAACTCGATTAAGATTTGAACCCCATAGGTATTTAAACGTTATATATTTACAGTATTCAACAGATTTTATTTCAACCTTGGGCGTATGTATAGGTAACCATCCCTGACTTTCTTAATAAAAAATAATACGCCACTGATTAAAAAAACTACTAGCTTTAAAAAAAATGAATATAATTTTTATAGTTTTAACACCCTATATCTAAAAAATAGGGCATTTGAGGACATTATTTATTAAATCTTGTTTTCTTGAAATAAGCCAAGAAATTACGTTTGCAGAGTTTTGAGCAATTCTGATTCTAACTAAAACTGGGCCAAAGGCGTGCAGCAAAATGGAATATGTTTTTTTTCTCGAACACGACTTGTCGTATCACAAAATAGTTAGAGACATTTTTTTGTATGTTTTTACTTGCCCTAAGCGATGAAGCTAGTATTTTTTTTTAATCAGTGGCGTACCATTTTTTAGTAAGAAAGTCAGGGATAGTTGCACATACCTACGTTCATGGAAACTATTGAATACTATCGAACTGTAGGCTTTAAATACCTATAGGGTTGTGCCAAATCTTAATCAAACAGCTCTGTTTCGGAATTACTAAAAAGAAATTATATATATTTTTTTATTTTAACATCCTGTATCTCGAAAGCCAAACATCTGCGGAGTCATGTTCATATGAACTTTTCGTCTATATTTTTAGAAACTCCCTGTATAGTACCTTAAAAAAAAAGCAGCGCATGTGTCAACCATTACTTTTTAAATGAAACAGGTACTCTATTTCTTTTTAGAATTTTGATTTAGGCCTAACTTGTGAAGCGTAGCTTGTACCTAGCTTTACCAGTTGACATTTGAAGATTGACAATTTCGTTTTTAATTTGTCATCAATTTTTTTTGCAATTTTCTATAGTTCTTATTTTAATTTCTGAAAAGTAAAAATTTCAAAGCTTTAAATTAAAACACAGGTGGATGTGAAAATAATTTGCTATTCACAATAATTAACACCTTTGAACATTAATATGTTGAAAAAATTAAAAAAGCAAAAGGAAAAGAAAATTATTCATACTGAAAATGAAATAAAATAATTTTAGGACATAAAAAGGAATCTACAAAATTCTGTATTAAGGAAGATGTAACTGTCTTTAGCTTTTATTTTCAATTCTCCAGAACCTGAAACAATAATAATACAGGATGTCTTGCTTGCACCACAACAAATAAAACTAAATGGCTGTTTTGCATAAAATGTGATCTTTTTGGAAAATGATCTAAGTATAATAGACGTTATTTTTACAGAATTATGCAGGTAATAAAAAAATAAGGCAGGGAAGTGATTTTCGCTTTTAATCATTTCTACAGATTTTTTGAAAAAAATTCGGGTCTTCACAGAACGAAAAATTGAAAGTCGATCGTAGTGTGTGAAATAACTAGAGAATCTACAAATTTAAATATAATATAAGGTGTTCTAATCAAGATTGTCGCTACGAGGGAGGTTAGAGGGGGTAATTAAATTTTAAGAGAACAAATATTATTTGGCAACTAGCCTTACAAACAGATCAAGGGACAATCCCCAGCTACTTCACGTCCCAATGCACACCACATCTAGACATTTAGTTTTAATGGATCTTTTAGTTATAATGCATCCTCTATATACAGGGTGATCAGTTAAGGGTAGCGAGCGGCCATATCTCATAAGATATTGGTCGTATAGATTTGAGAAAAAAAAAATCATAATAAAAGTCGGCAAGAGAAATTGCTGAAAATTATTTTCGAGTTTGTCAAACGTCCGCTAGGGGACGTAACAACCAACACCAAGTAGAAAAATGGGGTTTTTATAGAATTTTGCCTAATGAAAATATATCGATGATATCATTTTCATATTTAGTGACCATTTCCCTACACTTATTGTCTAAAATGTTTTGTTCTATATATCAAAATAAAGCGGTGGGGGAAGTTCAATTGTTTTTTCAAACAAACCAATATGTCTCCCGTTTTTTTGACCGATTTTAGCAAACTTAGGCTCATATGAAAGAGCATAATTTGCACTACAAAACGCTTATTTGGTTTTGAATTTTTGACTTTTGCTGGCGTCGCTAGATGGCGTTAACTGAATTAGTAGCATATTTTTTAGTTTTTTTCAAAAAAAAACAAATGTAATGGTATATTCATTTTTACATATACATTACATATACATTACATTTACATTTTAAAAGGGGATAAATTTCTCTATAATTTAATGAAAATAATTTATCATCTACCTTTTTTTGAACCGTTGATATTGACCAAAAAAATTATTTTATTTTATTAAAAAATGGCACGCCACTGCTTTTTGTCAAAATAAAAATCATTTTCGTAATCACTTATTAGTTGCTAACAAAAAGAACCTCTTGACTTTTTTTCGTTAGACGAACGGTTTTGGACTGAAAAAATAAGATGTTTAACAATGATAACTATAAGGTTCAAAATTATTTTTAAATATTACATCTCACAATAATAAAATTATTACCTATTATTTTTATCATTAATAATCATTTAATTAGCGAGAGAATGCATAGTTCATAATTTATTATTAATAATTATTATTTTTTCATAAATTAAATTAAAAATCAAACTTAACTAACATCGCATTTAAGCGAAGCAGGCCATGATCTACGTTAAGAAACAAAACACCAAATTGTCAATCACGTTGATATTCATTTTGATAGTTTCTGCTATTGACATCTAATTTAATGTTATGTAAAAAGTATTTTGACAACAAATCATGCCTTTTACGAATGAAGAAGCCTTTGATATGTTGAGAATTTATTTTCAATGTTTTGAAAATGCGGCGATGGCTTCTAGGCAGTATGCACTGCGTTATCCCCTCCGAAGACACCATTCGAGAATGGTTTTTCATCGTTTAGCCTTACGTTTAAGGCAACATGGCCAAGTGCAACCAACTCCAACTTTGAGAAGAAATCGTAGAGTAAGAAAAGAAGATAACATTATAAATGTGTTGGCTTATATTCATGCAGACCCCCATTTAAGCATAAGAGAGATCTCCAGAGATTTAGGAATATGCTATGGCTCAGTGCAAAAAATATGAATGGATTTTAAAATGCATCCATATCACATCGTGATTCATCAAGCCCTAAATGACACTGACTTTGAACATATGCTCGATTACTGCTACTGGCTTAGAGACTTCATTAGGGAAAACCATCATATTTTGACACAAATATTGTGGACAGACGAAGCATCGTTTTGCAGTAATGGCAGGGTAAATCTTCATAACGTGCATTACTGGTCGGACACTAATCCACACTGGTTACGTGAAGATTATCAGCAAGGTCGATGGAGCGTCAACGTCTGGTGAGGTGTTATTAATGGTGCTATTATCGGTCCGCACATCTTTAATGGCAATCTAACCGGTGACATGTATTTGAACTTTTCATTTAACGATTTACCAGGACTCTTAGAAAATGTGCCTTTACAAGTAAGAAGAAACATGTGGTTTCAACAAGACGGATGCCCGGCACATTATTCACGAAATGTGCAAGATTTTTTGAACAGGCATTTTCCTAACCGTTAGTTATGGCTCTAGTTTGGTAGTTTAGGTTAGACTCAGACGAAAAAAAAATCGCCCTTAATTTCTGTTTTGAGCAAATGATTGTGGTAACGTCTTATGTATCTAATGTATTTATTCATATTTTCATTTCATATTTAATTACCCCCTCTAACCTCCCCCGTAGCGACAATCTTGATTAGAACACCTTATATTATATTTAAATTTGTAAATTCTATAGTTATTTTACACACTACAATCAATTTTTCACTCTATGAAGACCCGAATTTTTTTTTTCAAAAAATCTGTAGGAATGATTAAAAGCGAAAATCACTTCCCTGCCTTACTTTTTATTACCCGCATAATTCTGTAAAAATAACCTCTATAATACTTAGATCGTTTTCCAAAAAGATCACATTTTATGCAAAACAGCCATTTAGTTTTATTTGTTGTGGTGCAAGCAAGACATCCTGTATTATTATTATTTCAGGTTCTGACTATATTTTGACTATAAATTAAGAATAATACGTCCATTTAGTTCAATCGTCGAAAGAGTCCTGAACATCAGGCTCAAAGACGAAACAGACGCCCTAGATATAATCCCTAAGGAGCAATTCGGCTTGAGAAGCGGCCACTCAACAGAATTGCAGGCTCTGAGAATAGTTGAAACTGTCACCAGCGGTTTCAACTTGAAAGAAGCTACTGGCACGATCTTCCTAGACGTAGCCAGAGCTTTTGACAGAGTACGGCACAAAGGACTTGTCTACAAAATGCAAAACGCAGGTTTTGCAACAAAGACATGCAAACTGATTGCCCACTATCTGGATGATAGATCGGCAAGCGTCAGAGTCAAGCTCTCCAAATCGATACCAAGAAGACTAGAAGCAGGTGTGCCTCAGGGATCTGTGTTAGGACCGCACTTATATAACGTGTATACACATGACATCCCCAAGACACACAACACTTCTATAGGCCTATGCGCCGACGACTGTGCTATAGCGGCAAAGCATAGAAATGCAGGTATCATTTGTAGGAGACTACAGGAAGAAATGGATCTGATAAGTGACTGGTGTATCACTTGGAAGATCAAAATAAATGCACAAAAAAGCTAGGCCATCCTCTTCCAAAAGAGGAGGATGATACCCCCAGAGGCTATAAGCATTGACGGAGATGACATCCCATGGACCAACACGATTAAATATCTAGGGCTGATTATGGATAAGGGGCTAACATGGAAACCCCATATAGAGGCAACAAGAGCAAAGACAAACAGGGCTATGGCCAGGCTATACCCTCTCTTGAACCGAAGAAGCCCCATGGCCCTTCGTACAAAGCTGACCATGATAAAAATGATCGCAAGATCACAGTTGACATATGGTGCAGTAGCGTGGGCGTACGCAGCGCCCACCTACATAAACCAACTGGCAGCTACAGAAAATAAATACATAAGGACTGCGGTAGATGCACCTTGGTACGTAAGAAACGCCCAGATCCAGAGGGACCTGGACTGGGAGCCTCTCCAGACAACAATCAGGAAGAAAGCCACGAAAGGCATAGAGCGGGCAGCAGCACACCCATTCGAAGAACTCAGGATGCTTGTGGACTATGACCCCCAGGAGGAGCGGCGGGTACACCGGGTCTACCACCGTAGGCCCCGCGATTACACACCATTACATTGACAACACACACACTCTCTTCGTTTTTTCAGACACTCTCCTATATTGACGCGACAATATAGAAGAGGTGCGATGTGAGTACACACATCCGGATGTGTACGAGCTGACACACCTAAGATAGCGATGACTTATGGTTTATTTAGGCCCTAGGCCCGTTAAACCGGTAGTACCTATCATCGAGAGGCGGCTTCCCAGGAGGGAAGTCGGGTGGATAGTGGGTCCTCTGGGCCATTGGGCCCTTCGCATTTAGTTCGACCTTAATGAAGGAATCAATGTGTGCGCGGTTCGATGAGAAGACAGGTGGATGAGTCATTTCCAAGAATTATTCAAATTAAATTATCATGCAATTAGAATTTATTTTCTTTTAATTTTAATTAATTTCAATTTAATGAATGCGTGTTTCTAAATAGAATTTTTTATTTTCTCGAAAACGACTTATCGTTTAACAAAATACCAAACAGTACTTTTTGTGTAGTTTTTCTTTCCCTAATTGCCAAAGTTATTAAATTATTTAAAAATTATTAGCGTTCCATTTGTTTTTGAAGCTAGGAATCGTTACCCATACCTACGCCTACTGATAGAAATTTAATGAAAAAATATATTTTTTTTAACTTTAACACTTTCTATCTCAAAAAGAGAACATTCCCGCGCTGGATATTTCATAATTGGGATGCAATTTCTTATTAACGTGGTTTTGAATCACATATACCTTCGAAACTTGTAAAGCAATTTAGAAAACCATTTGTATATTATTAAATTAATTAATTAATTGTCAGAATAAATAAAATCGAGTACCAAGAAGATATAAAATATCTTACAAAACAAGGGAAAACCCCCAAATTGATTCTTGAAGAAATGTTGTCTGTCTTTGGAAATGATTGCCCCTCGAAGTCAGCTATTTGTAAGTGGTCAAAACAATTAAAATGTTGCCGAGAGCTATTAGATGATGATCTCCGTGCAGGTCGTCCTATTGAAGTAATTACTTAGAGGTCGTTGAAAGAATAAAGTGTTTAATACTCATTGAAGCAAAACTGAAGAAGCGACAATTATCAGCATTAGTAAAAATTTCAGAAACCACGGTTTTCAGAATCTTACATAATTATCTTGGCACGACAAAGATTAGTGCAAGATGGTCCCTTGAAGGCTTTCACCATTTGAAATCGTGTGGAACCAACTTTTGACATTTTGTGGAGATGAACCTGATTTAATTATCAGTCAATTGGTGACTGGACATGAAATCTGGGTACATCGTTTTGATCCTGAATCCAAACAAGAGTCGATGCAGGAAAAGTAATGGCAGCCATATTTTGCGACTGCCAAGGAGTTTTGTTTAGAAATGCGTCAGACAGTAACAGGAGAATATTACGTAAGCATATTACATCGCCTCAGAGACGCGGCAATCTGACGCAAAGTGTTTTGTTGTTGCACCACAATGCACTAGTACACAAGTCAAGGCTTGCAAAAGCTGCAGTTTCTGATTATGGCTTCGAAGAAAGTCCAGACCTGGCCCCCAGTGATTTTTTGGTCTCCGAATCTGAAAAAACTCTTCAAGGGAGAGCATTTAGGAACAATCACGAGCTTAGAGCAGCTATCGATGATCATTTTAAGGAGGACACAAAATAATATTTGTACAATGGTTGTTATTGGAACGTTGTATTACCTGTAAGGGAACTATATTGAAAATTAATTTTAGGTTTTTATTTCCAAGCCCACTCCGGGAATTCAAAAACGACTCCTCGTATATACAAGTTGCGAATTTAATTTTATTTTTTTTAAATTAAAAACTAAAAAAAAAAATACTCTAAAACTAAACACTTATATTCAAAAGTGTTAAGAATCAGAGGTTAATTACCACTTTTTTTTTGGAAGTGTTTAAAATCACGTATTTATATTGATCCTCTTTGTTTTATATTTTGTATATTATTTTTATAAATAGAGGAAGGCAATTTGATGTTAGGCTCACTGGGATTTAATATATTTGATATAAGATTAAAATTATAATTCTTTTACGTTTGATTGACTATGTCTTTGAAACCAAAAGTCCATATTTGATTAGATTCATGATCAATTGTGTATAAATCTATGTGAACGTTTGACATCTTTACCTCTAAAAACGTAGGCATAAATGAAATGATTTTCTAAGTTCACCCTGTCACCGTATTATGGCTTTAGCCATTTCAGCCTTATAGACCAGATTAAACCACAAACCAGGTTATAGACATCAAATTTAAGTTTGTAAATCTAATATTTTATGGTACATTTTTATTACTCTGTCACCTGTAAAACAGAAACGACCGATCAAGAAAGCTTTAACCACAAAAGATAATATCATTACTGTTTAGTTTTATCTTTCCCTTTCTAAAAAAATATTAAGAAATATTGTGTAAACAGGACCGAACTTATACAAAGCTACACAATTTTGAGTGACATTTATCCTATAGTTTTATAGAATTGGAAACACTGATTTGTTAACTAATTTTCAATTTACAGTAACATTTAATGCTATATTATAGGATAACCACTTATTTCTACAGACATGTCTTATATAAATTAACGCCTGGGTTAATGGGTTATGTTTTTATTATTTTCTTATTCTTAGAACAAAAATTAAGTTGCCTAATCCTATAAAATATAATAATTCTAATTATGCAAACAAAAGTGCAATTATTTCATAATGTATAACAAGGCGTGGTACATGCCTTCTTAAATTTTAAGATATTTTTAAATTATCTATTTGTAGGTGGAAGTAAATTGTAATTGTGTGAATTTATTTCTAATTTTATATATATTTATATATATATATATATATATATATATATATATATATATATATATATATATATGTATATATAAATATTCATACAAATTGTTTTATTGTATATTTTGTTTTTATATAACACGTTGGTTCAGATGGGTATAGCCTAGGATACTTATAAACTACTTTTTACAAGTTTTTTTGTTTTACATTTAATTTATGTAAGGCATTATTGTATAGACCACACCATACCATTATACGATGCAGTGGCAGTCGTGGTCAACTTTTTATACAACACAAAGAATCGTCTGAAAAAATCAGGAACACGAAACAATAAAATGTCTTTGCTACTTCGCAACCGCATGTCCAGGCAGAAAAATCATACATATTTTTACAAAATTAACGATTTACTTCTTTGTCTTTGTCTTTACTTGTTTGTTGAATTTAAACTTTTGGTAAAGGTCGACTACTTAATTTGAGTCGTTTCTCAAAGTTCAGCTGGCCAAAATAATTGAAAACGTCTTTTAAAGTTTTAATATTCTAAAATAATATTCTACCTTTCTTTAAAACGTTAATTTAAACCGCAAATTTAACAAACAAAAATTTAAAGTCTTGGAAATAAAATGTATAAAAATATGCAATCGTAACCACAACCTATCACACCATCCACATTAAACGCATCAACTGACAAAACTATTTAACTTTTCTCGGCGCGGCTGCTGAGTGTTGTGAAAATTTGATCAGAAATACTCGGGAAAAACTCGCCTCCGTTTATAACCATGAGGTCAACGCGGGACGCCAGCCGTGATCAATGCCAACGAAACCTCCGGAGATCGCGGTGCGAGGCATCGATAGTGTGTCGCGGAATTAAGTGAACGGTTAACGAGTTTATACGCTTAGAATCATAGAGGGAAATTCCAAATTACAAAAAATTGATTAAATATAAGTTATGTATTATTTTATTTATTTGTTTCTGTTTGGAAATATTTATTGGGGGTTCATTGACCATTTGACCTAATAGAGGAGCCGCCACTGATACGATGACTTATTAATGTTTCTATAAGCAATTTATACATTAAAACTAATTATTTAGAATTCAAAAATATACCTATTAAAATAAACTTATATACCAACCTTCGTAACTCTATTAGCTAAATAGTATATATGTGTAAGCTATGTGGCTGCCGATCATAAAAGAGAACAATTAAATAATATAAAAGAATTGATTTGAAAATTTTAAAATGTGTCACTGATGAGTCCCGATAGGATGAAAGTATTTGTGCAACTACTATGTGTCTATAAAAACTTAAGGTAAATGATATAATTTCTTATGCTTGCTTAAATAATATTGTTTATATTATGTTTCGAAACATTCCGTAGACAGACAAGTCTACATGTTGAGGTATGTAATTATATTAAATATTTGCTTCAATTAATTTAAAGTTAAATATTTTTATTCAGTTGCGAAAAAGCCAAAAAAGATTTTTGTTTGTCAATCTAAACGCAACAAATAATCTGAACACATTTAAAAATAACATTATTATAGATGGCTGCAAACTATCATTTTTTCATATCTAGGTTACATGTCAAACAAACTGACACATTTTAAAATTTTCAAATCAATTCTTTTATATTATTTAATGGTTCTCTTTTATGATCGGCGCACTGATGAGTCCCGATAGGATGAAAGTATTTGTGCAACTACTATGTGTCTATAAAAACTTAAGGTAAATGATATAATTTCTTATGCTTGCTTAAATAATATTGTTTATATTATGTATCGAAACATTCCGTAGACAGATAAGTCTACATGTTGAGGTATGTAATTATATCAAATATTTGCTTCAATTAATTTAAAGTTAAATATTTTTATTCAGTTGCGAAAAAGCCAAAAAAGATTTTTGTTTGTCAAAAACTATCATATTAGAAATATCGATAGAACTAAAAACTATCGATTTATAAAAGCGTACATTGAATTAAGGGCAGTACATTTACAAAACTACGCCACTTTTATCTATTGGCGACAAAAACCGTGTCACCATGCGCACTAAACAAGCAAACCGCCTTTAATTTTTAATTGGCCTTCCCAGGAGGTTCATTTCTGTCCCGGCGGAGCGCTTTACGTCGGTTAAGATCAATAGAACAAAATTTCTACTGGGAATAGTGAGCGAAGACGTAAAATAATTACTGAATTGATAGTTTATTTTAAGTTATTTGCTATTTGCTTTGGGCAAGGCCACATTACCCATTAGGCCTGTGACGTCCAAGCCCAGGGCCCGTCGGAAAAAGGGCACGCCGCCGCCTCGCTGCAACAAAAATCGTTGATATAATTTTCCTTGTTTCGTCTTATCAGTAAGTAGGTAATTTTTATTTATTATTATATTGAAGAAGGGGATAAGTTTCTGCTATATGGAAGAGTGGACTTTTTTTTGGTCGTAACTTTTTTCCACGAGCTCGGGGCTAGTAAATACATTTGGGCGAAAATAATTAATCCGGCACTGGCTGCATGCTAGGGGATAGAGCCGATAGGGGCCCGTAATCTCAAGAGGGCCTAGGCCACTAAAAGTTGGAGATGCGGTACTGGGTTTGGGTGTTACTTGTTTGTGTTCTGTGTTGGGTACTAGACTAAAAACAGGAGTATAATTGCAGTGATACTGATTTTATATTTTGTTTTGTGAATATTCAGCATTATAGTTGCGATAAAATGAATTGCAAGCACCAGCAGCTTAAAGAAATAAAGCTGGGAAAACGAAGCAAAATTAAAAAAGCATGTAAAAATAGACAATTTTATTCAAGTTATAGACAAAAATAGCAGCAGTTACTTGTCTAATCCTCAGTTGGTGAAAATAGAATTATTATTATACTTTAGAATGTTGTTTTGTATATTTGTTAAGTTTATTTACAATATTTTATGTGATATAAAACCTTATTTAATTTTTCTGTGATACCTATCCGTTTTGCTGGAGCTATTCTGAAAGTTAAAACCAGATTTCAATATTTTTTGTGATTTATCTCCTAATTTTTTTTTATTTATATGTACTTATTATAGAGAAGGGGAGGGGAGGCCCGGTTTTACGATTTGGCACCAGGGCTCCACTTTGTCGGGTTACGCTACTACGAATAGTCAAATTTTTAAACTATTACTTTTATTTTAATACTGAGCTTCCCCAAGGAATTCGCTTATTTGCTCCAGTTATCAGTTACCTACAAAAATAAAAAACTGGTGTTGTTCATTGAGGTGGTCCCGAAATATGAGGAGGTTTCGTGTCCATGAGCCGTGTAAGGCTAAACAACAAAATATCATCTACGTATCTAAACCAATTTTTTGGTTTTAGTGGGGAGGATGTCAAAACATTATTTTCATAGATTTTCGAAACCACAGTTTCTAGAGGTGATCCCATAGCTGCCCAGAGGTTTGTTCGTAACAAGTTCCTTGAAATATTGAATAAGTTGAATAAGTAAGTATATTAGGGTGGTGTCAAGATTATTAAGTTCCAGTATGTCTGGTGTAAGCGAAATTGAGTCGTTAACAGGAACATTGGTGTATGGTGATTATTGGTGATTCTACTTATCGCCTTTTAAAAATACGCCACACCATTATAACCTTAAAAGTACTTTCGTGCATATTGTACATACGAGTTATAATAAATGTGTTTCGATATATCACTTATGAAGTTGCAAGATATGTACATTTGAATAGAGCCCTCAGGGGCCTTATTACCAACCACAAGGACCTCGACTTCATAAAGTTAAGTTTTTAATTTCAATTTCAATGTAGGTTAAAATATTATTTTTTATTTCTTGCTGCTTCTCTTCGGTTCTATTTTTTTAAAAATGTTGTGTATTTTATAAGACGTTGAAAATGAGGAAAACGACGCGGCAGGTCAAAAGCTCTATATTTTTTACAAGACATAGATTTATATATTTTTTGTCCTAGGTCAAGAAATCAGCTAAAATCCATACTGAAAAAATGCACAAATATTTCTTTTTTAAAGAAAACTGCCATTTTTTTAATGTGAGCCTTGCTGACTCGCCACCGACGTCACGACAACATGGACTTCTTATTTTGACATGGGTCCAGAAAGTCGCAAATATCTTCTCAAATGCTTTCAAAGGCACTAATAATTAAGGTAGATCAAAAAGTGGAATATATTTTACGGATATTGTCCAAATTTTGTAAAGTTATAAATAGTTATAAATAGGTGAGTCGTGTCGAACGTGACATCGGAGTAGGTAGATGCTTTCTTCAGTACGGGTTTTTTTTATTTGATTTATACGGGATGCACTGGTTTGCTGTTACACTAGCTTTAAGTAGTCGTGTTTTTTCATATTCTATATTCCATTACCTTCGATAAAAAGGCACTACTCGATACTACGATTGTTACTGAGTCTGAAGGTGGACCACATTCGGGGTAGTGATGGCAAAAGGAATCAAAATCAGCGCCTCAAAAATGTGCCACATTTCTATTGCTTGTCGAGTTTATATGGGGAATCTGCTGGTATCAGTAGTACCGTAACAACGTCAATGATTTTTTAGTGATAGAACGTAAAAACAAGCGTTCTGAAAATTATTATTCATTTACAGGCTAGCCAGTTTCAGCAATGATTATTCAATTTGCAGTCACCATTATATGAGGTAATCATAAGTAACGCGTCTTATTGTTGAAGTAAAACACAAATTATCTTGGAAGTTACACTTATTTTTATTTGCGTAACATTTCGTATAGAGCTTTCCACATATAAATATATTTGTTTTTAACACATTCGAACAGAACAGAGAGTGAGTGACAAAAATGAGTATAAAAAATATAAACCTTATATAAAAAAGTTACAGGTAAAAAGACCTAATTTGTGAAATCATATTCTATAAAACACAATTTTACAAAAATAAATAATATTTTTAGAAGCACAACAAACTATTTTTATTTTTTGTAAAAAATAAATAAAGTAATTACTTACAGAAAAACCGAATATGTACAAGGGAAAATGTCAATCTTTTATTTGATTTATACCACTATTTTGTATTATTCACTCTATTGCATACCTTAATGAGTGTAGTTAATTTAACTTAGCATTAGTTTTAAATTAGTAGTATAAACAAAATAGGAAAATATTGCACCATAATTAAAATTTAATATTTACAGTAAAAAATATACAATTTTAAACATAGTTATGATAAGAATTTAAACTGGCAGCATTTTTGTTTGAAAAATATCGAAATGATTGTTCGAAAATACCTTAACGAAACATTTTTGCATAGTTATTACGCGGTAACCGTTTTTCCTTAATATTATGTCATAAACGATAATTAATCTTACCTACATTTTTTTATAATGTGCATGTTTTAAAATAAAAATATACAAGGTTTTTTCAGAATAATGCAAATGTTTCTTTTTTATCAACTTTGTATATTTTTATTTACTTATATGGCAATATTAATAATTAATCAGTCTAGATTTGGACATAACTCGTTGACAATATTTTTAAGCAGAGCAATACTATAAAGTACTATAAAATCCTATAAACCAGAAATGTAAAATAATCGGACACTGCTATGATCTCCAAGTTACTTAATGTCTTTTTAATTCCCCCGTGGGAGGGAAGTATTGCATTTATGAAAAAATAGCCCTCCAAAGGTTTTGCAAATCTTTTCGTTTTAGGGACCTAGAAAATTTTCCGTCAGTGTGTCTGTCTGCCTCTAGGCGGTATAGCTCAAAAATACTTATCTGATTTACTTCAAATTTAGCTCAAAAATCAAGTGTTATGGAAAGAAATGATAACATTTTCGTAAAAATCCAAGATGGCGTCAAAATAAAATATTTAAAAAAAAGTAATTAAAATAACACTTATTCAATTGAACTCAAATTTTGCACCAAGAATTAAGTGTGATGTAAGAATAAATAGATAAAATTGTGGTATCTAGCCATGATGGCGGAACAAAATGGAGGGATATTGAAATGTTTAAAACATCGTTCTCTAAAAATAAATATTTAAATAAATAATAAACGACATAATTCGTTTCTTAAAGACCACGTTAGTCACGTTACCAAATGTAAAAAATATTAAAAATAATTGAAATAAAAAAAGAAATATAAATGAAAACACAAAGAAAACCTGGTATACTGGATTTAAGTAAGAGGTTTATTTGGTTAGGTATGGTAAGCAAACGAATATGTGTATGTACGTATGCTTGACTGGATTCCAAAATTTTTAAAGATAAAAGGTGGAAAGAAAATCTTTATTCGTCCAAACGTAATTGAATGTTAGATCTATGAATAAATAGATGTATTGTCATTCATTTTTATTTGCGGAAGCAGAAGAAGATTATTTCAGAAATCGGTGACTTTCAGTTTGACAAGCAACGTAAAAATGTAGCTTATTAAGTACCTAAATACATTGTTATATTGTTTTCTATTTCTTCAGAAAACGTTTTATTATAAGGCAAGTTCCTAGCATTTAAAACTCTTTTAACAGAACATCCCTCGTAATAAAACTTTCCCTTAAAGCGTAGAGAAACATATTACAAATATTTTAACGGGGACCATTTAAGAAAAAAAATTGTATATCCATGGCTAGCACTCCAACTGAAGAATTGTACTAAATATTTCATCCGTTTTATTATCCAAAACTTTTAATTACATCATTAATTCAATAATTATTAATGTCCTTGTTTAAATAGTCGCAATATATAAAAAATATTTAACATTGAATGACCCTTGTTTCAAAACGTACAATTCAGTAACAAGGAATAAATCTTACATGGTGAACAAATTGTTTTTGTTACTGTAAACGGACAAAAATATTACGTTTTTGAGCAAAAAAACTTTTTATTTGTATCATTACTAATGCATATGAGAAACAGGAAACAAAATT
Source organism: Kuschelorhynchus macadamiae (assembly GCA_030620095.1). Taxonomy (NCBI): domain Eukaryota; kingdom Metazoa; phylum Arthropoda; class Insecta; order Coleoptera; family Curculionidae; genus Kuschelorhynchus; species Kuschelorhynchus macadamiae. The sequence goes on along the minus strand of JAUTXW010000581.1, from coordinate 36,942 downwards.
CGGGTAAAGGCCAATTTACCGATTTTTATTCATCACAACAAATAAAATATTTCTTTCTTAGATTAAGATCTAATATTGCATAGCTTCATAAGTGATGTATTTTTATTTATTAATTTCAAAAAGCATGTTGTGAAAAAGCTGCAAATATTTTAACGGGGGAAAATGCCGGCCACTTAAGGAAAAAAATTGTATAATACAACAGTCTAATTAAAGAATTGTACTAAATATTTCATTAACTAAAGCTCTTAGTGACATCATTAATTTAATGATTATTAATGTTCTTGTTTAAAATAGTCACAATATTTAGAAAATATTTAACCACTGAATGACCTTTTCCTCTAAACCTACAATCGGGTAACACGGAATAAATCTAACTTAATGCACAAATTTTATTGTTTTTGGTACTGTAAATGGACAAAAACATTATGTTGTTAAGCAAAAAAACTATTTTATTTGTATCTACTTATTCGGGTGCTGATATTTATGCTATAGTGATAGTGCTGTGTAGGTAGCTACTGTTTTTATTACTGTAAATAGCAAAAACATTATGTTGTTAAGCAAAAAACTAATTTTATTTGTATCTATTTACTCGGGTGCTGATATGTATGCTATAGTGATAGTGCTGTGTAGGTACCTCCAACTTATTGCAATGTGATTTGTATCATTAGCGATGCGTATGAAACATAGGAAACGTAATTCCAGAACTAATTTTCTTAATTTTTTTTCGCCATAATGAGAGATATTAGTATAAATAAATATAGTTTGTAAAAAACTTGATTCGTCGTTGCCGTGTATGTAGTTTTCGATGGTGTGTAAGCAATGCAAAATTTCAAAAGTTCTAAATGTTTTTGATTAATTTGTTATTATCTATTTGTTCAAAACATTGCTTTTATAAGAAATAGATAAAAAGGCGATAAAAATTCAAGGTCTAATACAATGACCTAATCTACTAAGGTTCAAATTTATTATTTTAATATCTGTAGCACCAAAGAAGCCCTTGGGTGACTTTTTTGCTTTAATAGTTTGTGTATTTTTACCTGTTAAAATATTTGTAGTGATTTCCTTTCGCACCCTGTACATTATTCATATACAAAAAACTGTTTGTGGAAGAATTCGTTATGAGGGAACTTCTCTGTAAAGCAAATCATTCTTTTCGGAGATTAGGATCTGCTATTGCATAGCTTCATAATTAATATTTTTTTCATTATTAATTTCTAAAAGTAGGTAGTATTTCTTTACCAACAAAACATTATACCTGTTTTAGCAAATTGAAGAACAAGTATCAATTTCAGTAATAAAAGTGAAACGTTTTGATCTTTTGATTTATTATTTTTGACCTAGGATGTGGCGTTAAAGCTCAAATTTTAAATTCTGAATTCACCACAAAAGTTTGTATTTAAATGGGTGTATATTAAATCTTATAATTTTATTTCTTTGATTGAATTTGAAGAGTTAGTCGAGTTATTGGATAAGTCTTGGTTATACATTTTAAAAATCATACGTCTAGTATAAAAAAGGTTAAATGTAAATGTTAAAATTGTAATTATAAATACATATATTTAGCATACTTCCCACACAATTTTTCTTTGCATGTTTGAAGTAATTATCCTTATACTGAAAAATTATTATTTAATAATAAAAATTATGATTGGGAAAATGTAATTAATCAGGAAATATTTATTAAATACAAGAAAAAATAACGAAACATTAAATATTATTTGTAAAAATTGTTTGTATGTTTAATTCCATATAAAATATATTTATAGCTATAAGTAAAAATTTTACATCAATGATTATTGACAGTCATTTAAGACACTCAATTTTTGAAACTTTGGTTTTGTAACCCAAAACTCAGTCAGATATACACTTTACATTTATGGGTGCTATAGGATTTTCATTATCTTAAAACTACAATAATTTTAGCAGCTTAATAGACATATTCGAGAAAGTGAGTATATTTTAAATTCCTTTATATTAAATGAAAGCTTCCATGATATTAATTTAAGTATTAGATAGTCATGCTCTGAATATGCTGCAGCAAGTATCTGTCATGGCTTTTTTAAATTTGTATTAAGTTTAGGTTATTTTTAGTGAAAGCTTCTACTACTATAATGGTATATAACAATGTAACCATTGTCAATCCTGTACTTCTCATTTCAACGTCATCTAATATATAAATGTTTATGTTTTCCACAAAAACATAACAATTATTTTAAATTAATACTGCATTGTTATAATCCGTACCTCTTGATCATATCCATACATATCTCCAATTTCATATCACAAATCACTTTCCTACTTGATTTGGATGAAACAGAGGCTTTAGGTGGTACTTAAGCCCGCTACTCACTACTTAGGGCAGATTCAAATAAGCTTGATCTCGACGAATCATTCGGCCGAAACTAACCTTTTGTTTTTTGAATGAATAGTATAGATAAAATATTCGTCGTTTCGTGGATTTGACCATTCGTCCATTCATATGAATGGTCGAATCGAATGGACGAATCGAACCGAATAGTGAGTAAGAGGCTTAAACGATTACAGAAATGTTTTTTTAAGTAAAACAGGTCTGGACACGTATCAAATTATTGAAAATATTTCTAGTTATTCTCAGACTAGAAATCAATAAAAAACTTAGTCAAAACACAATAACCGATCTCAAAAGTACGTGATATTAATTTTTGGCGGAACAATTTTTTTTAGATACCTATGCAGAGTTGTTTAATGGTAAAAATAAGCAATATACAAAAGACATTCTCACAAATTTGGGGCGTTTATTGAATAATGTTTTTATTATACTAATTTTTAGAAACTATATAAGTGGTTTTATAGCAAACCTAAAAAAAACATCACGTATTTAAATTATAAAATTTCACAGTACAGTTGCTTCATAGTTACCTAATCAATGCTTTGACCAATAAGGAGTATTGTTTACTAATAATACGTCAATAAAAGTAATCACAAGGAAACACACTATACAAAATGGAATGTTCAATAGAAAGTCCATAGTGCAATTATTTGAAATTTACCTTTAACTAGGTACAGTCAACGTAATGTTACAAAATGTGCAGTTAAAAAGTAAAAAAAAAAACAATTTTTATATACTCTTCAATGCTGTAAACGTAACACACTCGCGCACTATAAAGTTTGTTAAAATTATTTTTCAATAAAGTACACTTAACATAAGAAGTCGCGAAACAAAATCCCTTTGGTATTTAAATAATTTAAAATTGAATAGAATGTTCACCCGCAAAAACCGCTGTAGCGTCGATTCTTCAAGAGCCGAAACGGTGAAAAAAAGTTGGCCTATTCAAGCACACAGTAATTACCAATTTTTGATAAATTTGTTATTGTTTTAAACAGTTAATACGGATATTTCTGTATATGCAAGAAACAGATTAAAGGAACAACAAGAAAGTTATAGATGTTGCAACACAGTCACTGATCGTCAACAGCAGTTAAAATATGATAAAAACAAAGTAATTAGCTGATACTAGACAAAAACACAGTAACAGTAACATGGTGTTGTTCATCTTCTATTTCGACTGGCATGGTATTATTACTTCACACTTAAACGGTTTAACTGTAGTCGAGCGAAAGCATCTGCTTCCTTTTTATTTTCTTGCTCACCTCATTTCTAAACTTAGGGTATACATGTACGAGAGGCACGATATAGTATTATACATTAGAGAAATCTGCAAGAGCGGTACAGGGAGTAACGACTTTTCCAAAAATCACTTGGGCCCGTCGATTTAATATTTTGATTTTCTTTAACTATTAATAAGTACACATTTTGAAAGATAATACAATTAAAATCGTAAACTTGCAATAAAGAATTTTTCATTGTTTTCCAATGGTATCCACTTCCGGTGTAACCAGAACTAAGTTGCCTAACCGGAAACTTGAAAAGTGTATTTTGTCTTAATCTGAATACTAATAAATGTTAAACTTTTAAAAACTTTATGATTTAGATATTTCAAAAAATATTAAAAAAATGGTGATATGAAATAGAAGTAGGTACATATACAGAATTTAAAGCATTAATTACATTTAAAAATTTAACAAGATAGCATGTTGGTTTTTTAAGGTAACTTCTGTAGCGAAAAAATATATAAATATCTACAAAGTAGCGGTATTTAAGGTACCATATTTATCCCTTACATTATCACAACTATGTTTATACATCAATGGCAAAAACATTCTTAAAATATTTCTAAAAATTTTTAAAAAGGCGAGTATTACTTCTTTTTACTATTACGTTTGCTATGCCGCCTAAAATGAATATAAGTGACAAAATTTGAGTTGTGTTGTGCCTAATAGGACTCAAAAATATACTGGACATGAATGTAAGTGACATATATTTTATATAGCTAATGAAAATACTTCCTGCAGATTTTTCAAAAAGCTGAAATATTAGTTGAAGTCTTTTCTCTAAGACATATAGACCCCACTAACAGTGCAGTCAATATTGAGTGGATATATGATAATATTTTACTATGACTCTGGCCGGTAGGTAATAATATTTTCCCTGTTTGGCATTTAGAAACTTAGTAAGCTTGTTTTTAATTGTATTAAGGGAAAAATCCTAAGAGCAATTACTAGAAATTAGTACTTTAAAAGGTGTCAAATAGGGTTGCGGCCCTTGAAACACATGTGCGTCCAGGGTTGATCGTCAACGCGTCGACTTTTACAGTCGACCTCGACATGTAGATATTGCGTCCAATTTTATAGTCGACGTCGACGCGTCGAGTATACAAAAAACCTCAAAAATGTCGCTTTTTTATACTTCTATTTACCTATGTTAAGATGATCTGTTTTTTGGTCACAGTGGTCACAGTTCACAGGTAGTTCTCGTTGTAATTAGTTAGTGAATAATAAAATATTAGTAGTAGAAATGGTAATGTAAACTTTCAAAAACCAAAATTTGATCTAGTTAAAGAGAAAGGCAAACAAACACACTGCAAGACTAAGTTTTACATTATTATGTCACATCATTTTTATGTTTATGTCATATTATGTTAGATCTAGCGTTTTGAGAACCGTTGTTTTAATAAATATTTGATATGCAGTTATAGTTTTTGTTTTTAAGCTAATTTACTAATTGTTGACATTGTCGACACAGATGTCACCTATAAAGTCGACGCCATAGGTGACGCGTTAACAATTAAATTGTGCAACTGTATGTTGAACAGGCATTATGGATTATATGAAACAATAGAATTGAGAATTCGATTTCGGTCCTATATCCGATATATATATATATATATATATATATATATATATATATATATATATATATATAAATAAAATATAAATAAAATATTTAGAGCAGCTTTTAACATGACCTAAACATTTCATAATTATATTTTTCAAAATGTAATAAGATTTATAATAGTATTTATTAAAATCCGGTTTCCATCGTTTTTTTTTTACAAAAGTACGTTACTGTGTTTTTACATAGGGCAGCCGTAATGTTGACGTTTACTCCAATAAAATTATATAAGTGCCTGATTTCCCCTTTAGTCTTGGTACCGCAACACAAATATATAATACAAAACAAACATATTTTTCATGTTCCATTTTTAGAACAAAATAGAAGCTAAGCTTTACACAAATGTTTAAAAAAATTCACCGCTTCTAACTCCATCAAAATCTCCTCTCACTATGTATTTCTGGCTTATCTTTCATTCCCCTCAATCATATCCATAGGTATCACTGGCATGTTTGGAGCTAATTCCCTTCTTCTGTGATCTTTGTCTTTACGCTTTTTCTTCTTCTTGGTTGGGGGCATTACAACGCAACTGCAACCACTCCGGACACTGATGTAATCCAACACATACGAATTATTTCCGGAACCATCTGGAAAACTAGGACGATTCTTGTTCCTGTGATCCGGAGTATCTTTCACAAGAGCATATGTGTAGCTATGCATCTGCACACATCTGAAATTAGAAGAAGTAAGTTCAAAGATTTTATTTCTCTTCTTTTTGCACGAGTTTGGTAACAAGGAGTCAATTTTCAAAAACTACTTTTTACTTCCCTCGTAAAAGAGTAAAGTATTGTAATCGTGAAAAAATCACACTCCCAGATTTTTTCAGATCTTCACGTTTCAGGGTCCCTAGATGACGAAAAACATGTTTTCTCAATTCCGTCGGTCTGCCTGTGTGTACGCGGTGTAACTAAAAAACTACTTAACCGATTGACTTGATGATTGATAATATTTTGGTAAAAATCGAGTATGGCGAAAGAAAATGGCGCCTCAGTGAAATATTTTAAAAAATATTAATAAAAACTACTTATCTAATTAACCAAACAAATTTTGCAAAAACATCAAGTATTATGTTGGAATAAACTGATAATATTTTGGTACAAATCCAAGATGGCGGAACAAAATGGCGGCCTAATAAAATATTTAAAAATTCAGCCTGAAAAAACTGCATAATGGTTTCGTTTCAATTTATGTGCTATAACTAATTAAGGTATAGAGATCAATTAGTAAAATTGTGGTACTAATTCAAAATGGCCGAACAAAATGGCGGCCAAATAAAATGTTTGTAATCGTGAAAAATCACCCTCTCAGGTATTACACATATTTACATTTTAGCGTCCCTAGATGCCAAGAAATATGTTTTATCAATTCCGTCGGTCCGTCTGTCGGTCTGTTTATCTGTCTGTCAGTTCGCGACATAGCTTAAAGGCAACTTATCCAATTGAAATTTTGACCAAAAATTAAGGGTCATGTGGGGATGGCCTGGTAATATTTTAGTAAAAATCCAAGGCGGAACAACATTAAAATAATTTTGTTAGAGTGGTGTATTATTTGGGGTTAAAATTCAGTAAAATGCAAGTCTTTTTTTTAATTGTCGACATTTTGCAACTTTATTATTGCATCCTCATGACACATATATAGATTCTATATCCTGCATGAAACCCATATTATCAGTCTTTACCTACTCCATTGGTCCGAAGATATTAAGTTTCTAAATGGTTTTCGTTAACGATCCTTTTGTTGTTTTGTTAGAGTGGTTTATTATTTGGGGTTAGGATCCAGTAGAAAAACAAAAGACGTTTTTAAATTATCGACGTTAATATATGTTTCAAGCGGGGTATATAACCTATATATGTGTCCTCGTTGTTATGTTAGATTCCAATAAAAAAACACTAACGCCTTTTTTTTATTGTCGACGTTTCGCAACTTTATTGTTGCATCCTCAGGAGATATATATATATATATATATATATATATATATATATATATATATATATATATATATATATATAAATACCTGGTTTAGATCCTTTCATAAAAACTCTGCCGCAAAACTAGCTACCAAATGTTTTTCCGTAAAAATTCATAAGAGTGTTTTAAGCATTCAGGAACACACATTTTCATTGACTTATCTTGGTATATCTGAGGCAATACGACTATACTTCACGAGAGTATGGGTTTGTCGTGCGACATTTCCAAATGAGGTTTCGAGGTAAAGCAAAGAGATGAAGATATAAAATCCAGCATGATTTAAGGTGAAATGGTTGTCATAATTAATTTTGCGAGAGAATTTGTATGTAGAGATATAACGGACAAAATTAGTAGATAAGAAGATCCATATAAGTATACTATGAAGCACTAGGCACAAGTATTTTTGTTTCGGGGGAGTTGTTAGAAATCCCTAAAAAAATACTAATTTTAAAATTCCACGGCAGGCCAATTACTTATTAATTAATTTAACTGTTATACACGAACCACAAATACAACACTCGTAGTTTTCCAGTATACAGGAAGATAACTTTTAACGATAAGGATTGAATTACAGGGTATGTTTTAAAAATGCGAGTTTTTCAATATAAATGTACCTTTGCCGTTACTGTTATCACTCAGATTTTGTTCAGCGATGTAGGACATTTTTTAAGTAGTTGTACTGTTTATCATGTAGTTTGTAAATTGAACTCCTTGTATTTCAATTCTCTCTTTCTCTCTTCCTCTGTGTTTTCTTTTATATCTACCACATTGTCTCTCATAGCAGAATGTTTCCAATTTTCTGGGTTTTATTTGAAGATAAGGTAAATCTAGTATACTCGGAACAAGAAAAAACAATAAAAATATAAAATATTGTTCTTTGTCATAATTTTTCGAAAAAAAGACGACAATAAAATGCATTATAAACTACATGATAGATTCTACAACTTAATTTTTCATTCTCATTCTCATTCTCATAACTCATTTAAGACAGAAGTTAAAGCAGGAGGTCCAATTATAGTGAAAGACCCAATGATAATTTTTTTTTCACCTTATAAGGTTATCTCCCCTGGCCTGTCAGACTGGAGTTAGTCATAGGTCATCGTGAAATTTTGAAATTAGTAAGTTTCCTATTTTGACAACTAAGGAAGATTTGAATCCTCTTCTGAAAATGAATATGGTCTATATATAGAATGCTAAGAAGGTCATTCCCCAGAGATAATTCTGTTGGTAGTTTTACAAATTTTCGAATTCATTTTTGGGTTTCTCGGTATAAATCTGTAGGCTGATTTAAATATACATACTTTTTGAATCATTATAAATGTATAAATTAAAATACGAACTATATTAGAACCCAATAAAGCTACAATAACAATAATATTTTGAGAATTTTCAAGATGGATATTCAAATTCCTTACATTTTGAAGAAAATTCCAATATGATCACAGTTGGCCAACATAATTTTAAAATTACGAAAACGTTTTAATAGGTTGTCTCTACAATTATTTTATTTTTCAAAAAATACAATTTTAAATTGACTTTAAAATTTTGAAATTTTCTGGCACTTTAAATTCCAAAAAAAAACTAGACATTTGAGTGAATTTGTGGGACCATAGCCAATAAATTTGATCATATTTAAGTAGGAGTTTTACACATTTAACGAGTCGTTTCTTAATCTTTTCATTACAATTTATCAGATTTAGCCCAGTATTTTTTCAAAATTAAAGATTTAAAAAATGTCATAAAATTAAATTAAATTCTTACCTTGACTTAGAATGCAATCGTTTGTCCATGAAGCGACAAGGTTTATTCAAAACATCATTATGGCAGGACAACTCATAGAACCTAACAAAAAAGGAAACTTTATTATAACATATTCTGAAGATTCTGGTAAAATAATTTCTTTTCAAATTTATCAAGACTGACCAGGAATAATTTATAAGTTCGAGATCAGAATTTCACTTGATTGTTAAAATTCAATCAATCTTCAGTTTTGAGTTAGCTCCACAACCTATTTTTAAGGACAATAAACATTAGACATTAGAACCCCGAAAGGCTATATTGGCAATAACATTGATGTTTTGGCAATTTTCGGGATGGAAATTAAAAATTCTCACATTCTGAATAAAAACATAGTTATTTACAAAGAGTGGCCAGCATTATAGATACAGGAGATAGGTATTTTACTTCATTGACGTTTAACTCTTTAACTCTAGTTCTACAGCTCACTTTAAAAATAGGGGTTACTGAAGAAGCAGGTAATAATTGGTTTCTTTTATAGTAGTTGCATGGTTAACGAACAAAAACATTTTTTAAGTTAAACATGTTTTTACCAAGGAGTATAATAGTATTAGCAAAATGCACAAAACTTTTCAAATATTTTAAATATTTTACTATATGCACCTGTATAATATAATTACCCTTTTCCTTAGATAGTGCATCATCCTATATAAATCAGCCAGTTTGGAATGTTAAACTTTGGCTACGCTTATAAAAAAGTGAAAGATCAAAATAAAACCTATGGAAGAAGAGAATGTGGTTATCACATAATACTCGATAGGAGACCACAAAAAAGGGGAGAGCCTGATGTCCCCAAACAATTTGATGTGTGTTGTTATTTTCCTCAAAGTAAAAACTAAAAAATAGAGTCTGGACTGACTAAATGAGCTTTCCTTGTAGCCTGTCCCAGTGGAAGGGCAAAAATATACAAAATATAAAAAAGATTGACATATACTATCAAATTTTTAGCCCAAGCAATATTGGTAGCATTCACGTTGACATTTACCTTTGTCGATAGTCGTCGCTTCTGTATAACTCGACGAAAATGCCCTGGTCGTTTTTTCCTCCTGCTGGTTCAGTCAGTTCAAATACCGACGGGCAACAGTCTACTCCCGGTCCAGAGCTGTTCATCAAAGATTCATATTCATATTCTAAAAGCTGCTTGTTCTGACGTGGATGCAACATGGCTCCTGCGTCGAATCTCAGATTCATTGTATGAGAATAGGGATAGTATCTACCATGAAAAAGCTGCGGTTTCCTGGAATACAATAAATATGCTTGTTTAGTATTAAAAAAAATTAATGTTCTGCTGTAAATGTGTTATTCAATATCTTTGACACTGTTAATTATATATTTGTTGTCTCCGAAGCGAGGATCCAGACCAGTCTCAAAGGAGGAGGAGGATAATGAATATAGTAATGAAGTAGTGCTGTATTTAAAATGCCTTCCTGAGGGGGGCAAACATTTGACGTCTAAAAAAAAAGGTCTTTGCTTTTTGCTTTTGTTTAACACATCAAAGCTGTACAATAGAGTTCATGCCATTGTAGGTGGTCAAGATGGAGAGTAACCCTTGGATCTGGGTCTGTTATCTTCATACTTCATATTTGTCTTGACCAGGAAAAAGGGCCAGCTGTTTAGGTATCTCTACCTGCTCTCGTTTTCGGCGAAATTTTTGTTTAAAGAATTCCTCCCGTGATAGACAAATGGGCCTTACTCGTTAAGAAATGAAGTCACAGAGACAGTATTTTGTACACATATTTTGCATCACGTAGGTAATATTTTTCCAAATTCCCAAACCGATGTGTAAATTTAAAGTTTTTTGCGATTTTCTCGGAAATTAATAAATGCTTTTCCACCGGACACATCTCAGAAGATAGTCTCAAAATATCTACAACTTTTAAAAAAATCATTTTTTATAAAACTAACCTATATTAATTAAGAGGAAAAAAATGTTCATACTTACTCTAAGTGATCTGCGTGTCGATGCTTATTTCCACGAGGATTCCTCTTCACTCTATCATGTATCAATGTTTCGTTGTAATGCTCCTCAGATTTCACTTCTTGAAATACAGCGGCCAAGCCGAGCAACTGAAACAATGCAGATTTACATTTTTAATAACAGAGTAACTAAATGAAATAATTATTGAGAAAATAAGCTCATATTTTAGAATTACCTTTCGAACACAGTTAAAATGTATGTTATAATATAGATTTTTTTTATTTCGGAACCGTCATATTTTTCTGTCTCATTACTTCCTTCGTAAGAGGGAAAAAATTACTCTACGAGATTTTTGCAGATATTTGCGTTTTCGTTTCCCCAGACTGTTTGTCGGTCTGTCTGCCTGTACGCAGCATACCTCAAAAAATAGTTTTGACTTCTAATTTTCGTCAAAACTCATGGGTCACAAGGGGATGAAATGGTTACATATTTACAAAAATGATTACTTATAGAATGGACTTTAAAATTTGTGCAAAAACAAAGTGTGATATAGTGATAAACTGATAATTTTTTAGTACGAATTCTATATCGCAAAACAAAATGTCGCGCCCTAATAAAATCTTTAAATATTCGGTAATATTCCCTTTCCTGGATAGTACCTTCTTTTGATGGAGGAAAATAATAATATTAATAGTAGTAATAATTTTAATGGTAGTAGTAGTAGTAAATATATTAAAAACTAAAAAAAATTAAATAAATTATAGTTACAGAATTTGTATAAAGTTATTACCAAATAATTACATGTATATTTAGACAGTCTATTGTAAGTAGTAGAATCTGTATAAGAACAGTTGTGAGTAAAGGTGGATGCCGTTTTTTTTTTCATGTTGGTATATCAGATAATCTGTATAATAAATCAGTAGACAAGGCAAGCAAGATTGGCCAGTAATAGGTATTTTTCAGTTTACGATTCGCTTCATAGTACTTACCACATAATGTAATTTTTTTACATTAAAATGTCTTTTGACAAACATAGTACTTCCTTTTATATACGCAAGTAGTTTTCGTAAGTTGAGGTTTTATGCCAAAAAATATGATACGCTTTACGGCTTTTGCCGAATTATTTATTAATTTATGAGGGAATGTTTTATCCTCTAGGAATACCGTGTTTAGTGAAAAAAAAAAATGTTTGATATACAAAGAGATACACTAAACACGTCAAAAGTGTTTCACCACTTTTGACGTGTTTCACCATTTGTTAAACGATTTTAATTTTTTTTTTGTATTTAAGAGAAATTTCATACTCCTAGTATAGTGGAAAAAAGTGTTTTTATATACAAAATTGTACTAGAAACTTGAGGCGTTTTAGCGTTTTTTAAAAAAGTTGAATGCTTTTGAAATACATTTTTACTTCATTTAATCCTTTTAGACCTATATAGCTAAAATTCTCTTTTGTACTTTTAGAAGTTTCTTTTTTCGGTTTCCGGAAGTTGTTCATTCCCTTAGAGCCACCCTGTATAGTGTACGAAAATATTTTATACCCAAAAAATAATAGTAATCCTCCAAATATTATATATATATATATATATATATATATATATTATATTCGAGAAAAATGAAGTATCTACGACCATGACTTCCACAATTTTTCGTTTCCAAACCATATAACCCAACTAATTTTGTTTTCAATATGACTGATATTGGTGTGCGCGTTAATGAAACTTTACGTTTTTATACCCCTTAAAAATATTGAAGATCTACGCCCATGATACCCAAAATCTAAATACCGTGAGACATTGACCTAAACTAGGCAAGTTTGAAAGAAATCGGTTTGACCGTTCTCAAGGTATCGTTCGCGCAAACATAATTTTTTATCTAAAAATATGTTTTTCATGTTCCAGGGACTAAAACGTCGAAAAAGTCCAAACTTATATTTTTCAATAACACGTTCGTTTTTTTCAAAAAATTAACCGTTTTTTAAATAAAATATGTTGTAATATTTTAGGGGCGGTGTCACCTCCTTGAAATTTGAGTTTTGAAAAAACCCTTCTTACCCACATCTTACTATTAACCCGTGTGCCTAAATGCAGCTTTTTACGTCAAGCGGTTTGAGCAGAATCGTGATTAATCAGGGATCCGATTTTTTAAAACACCCTGTATAAATCTATAATACAAAAAATAGTGTTGAAGAATCTCACCAGACGATCATTTATCATCATCAGTTTTCTAAATACTTTTCTATACCTCTATATTTCTCTAGCTGTTTTTTCGAAACTAATCAATTTGTATTTTTAAACGAAAATATGCCCTCTAAAAATCTTAATAACACCTTACTCTAAAGCAATTTTGAAGTTGAAATTTGTGCTGCAGTTAAATAAAGCTGAAAGGTCTTTTTTAAAGCACACAGGGTGGCTCACAAATAAAACTATATTTCCAAGTTAGAAAAGACATGGGCCACCCTGTATATTATAAAGTATTGAAAAAAACTGACAAGCATACTTTCAGCTATTGTATACTTTGCCTATACTCAGCTCATCAAGTTTCCCACTGGACACTGCACATAGTTTTACCAAATTACAGCCCCAGGGCTGAAACTTAATAAAAATATAAGGAAAGATAAGCTGAAAATAGAAATTATTTGTTATTGTTACTTTTCTGGTGCCTTATATATTTGTCATTTTCTCGAAAGTGAGGCAGATAGCGAATTTCAAAACAAAAATGTTTCCAGAAACGAGCCTCAGATATTTTTTTTTCACAGAAAACAAGTGATAATAGAAATCCTTGATCTCCGGATTAAACTTTTTCGTGAGCATAACTTATTCATATTGCTGGTTTTTGAATATACAGCGTATCAAAGTTGAAATCTGGGTTATTGAGATTTTATGAGCCTTTTCAATTTTCTTATTGTTTTATACATTTAACATGATTTTAAAGCCGCCAGATATTACATTTGCTTAAGAGCTAGAAAGTCTTTTGATAAGCAAAAAGTATACTTCTAGAAAACCTAGAGACCGCTATTTTTTTTTGGTGTATTAGACTGGCATCAAAATTTTACAGGTCATCAATATGTCGCACTTTAATTTTGTGCAAGATCTGAGAACAATGACAAGGAGTTTTTTAAAGATTTCGATAAGCTATTTTATTTCGACTTATTGAATTAGTACCAAAATCTTAACAATTTTGGTGCAAATTGAAAGATAATTAAATAAGCAGTGTTTCATATAAATTTTATTAGGAGGTCATATTGTTCCGATATATAGGATTCATATCAAAATTTAACCAGTTAATTTTTATGACACACTTGATTTTTGGTCAATATTCATTAATTTTAAATAAATAAATCCCGAAATAAACTTAATAGAATAGCAGCTATTTACACGAAATTTTTTAACATTTCGATAGGTCGTCATTTTGTTTTATCATATTACCGTGCCGTACTAAAATCTTACCAACTCATTTTTATATCACACTTGATTTCGGCACAAAATTTGAAGTCAATAAAGAAAATAAGACTATTTTCTGTTATACTGATATACCTTTTTAGGAAGCCGTCATTTTATTTGGCTTTAGAGAATTCGTACAAAGATTGTCCATCACTAAATTACACTTGATTCTTAACCAATTTTTTTTTTGTTTTGCACCACTCTTTTTAAAATTTCGTAAGGCCGCCATTTTGTTGCTCTCTACTGGATACATACAAAAATTCTACCAGTTGGATTCTATGCCACACTCGACTTTTCTATACATTTGTATACGTAATTTCTTTTACAATAATTTTATATATGTTTTTTAGGTCGTTATTTTATTCTGCTATAGTTATCAGGTCATCCCCATGTAACCTTTGATTGCTCTATCAAATTTAAAGTCATTTGGATGTTCGGATAAGTACTTTCTATTGATGTATCACACAATTTTTCGGCATCAGGGAACCCGTAAACGTGAAGATCCGAAAAAATCTCTGAGGGTGATTTGTCCATAATTACAATTAAGTACTTTCTTGAAAAGAAATTGAAAATGAATTTAGTTTTATTTTAGCTAAAATAAAATTATGATCGTTTTTAAGGCAGTATTGTAACTATGAAAAAACAACTATCTGTGATTCCGAGATTTTATCAGATCATTCAGATTCCAGGATTGACAACAGGAATTAAAATAAAAATTCGTATCCGTGTATCTAGAAATGACTTTATTTGTACAAAATCTAAGTTATTTCAAATTTGTATTGCGGTTTGGAGCTCAGATTGTCACTAAAATTGAACAAGATGTGTACATCAAAAGATATTTTTTTTTTGAAAACGATCAAACTGTTAAAAAATCTTGAAAATGTTACCTATATCTAAGATTTTGTTTAATTGAAATATACAGGGTGTTTCGGTGGAAAAGGAAATATTCTAAGGAAGTGTTTGGAAGGTGAAAAAAAATTTAAAAAGATTACATAATCACGGGTGCTTTATATAAGTAAGTGCTTCGTTTTCGAGATACAAGGTGTTAAAAGAAAATTAAAAAATGTCGTTTTTATTTAATATTTCGGAAACGATTTTAGATATTAAACTGAATTTGGTTGTACGTTGTAATGACGTAAAGAGGCATGTTTTGGAACAAAAAGATTTTTAATGCTTTCACCAGTGGCGTGCGTGAAACATAAGGTGAGGTAATTTCTCAGAATAAAAATCTACTGCTTTTCTTCAGAATTAATATTTTTTCTTAATTGGCAGTCTATTCTAAAGAAAAAACGTATGTTTATTTTTGTCGTCTGATATGCCGTTTTCGAGTAATAATTGAAATATTGCTTTACTTATTTAAGCTAATTTTTATTACAGCAACAAAATTAAAGTTGAAAATCTTTAACAGAAGCATGAAAAACACAATAATACTATTTATGTTATAAGTAATAAATATTAAATTAACGAATATGTATATTCGAAAATACCGCCGCCGGCCTCAATGCATTTGATATAATGTTTGTTAATCACTCGGGTAGCACGTTCAATTGATCGGGGATTGTTTCATATGATAGCTGCAGCATTCTGAACCCGATCAACTAGTCCTTCTTTTGTTTCCACTCTTGTTGCGTAAACTAATGATTTCATCCATCCCCAGAGACAATGGACTTAAGTCTGGTGACCTGGGTTGCAAATGTTGCTGCCCGGCCCTGCCAATCCATTGATTATTCAAATTATTATTTAGGAAATTTCTTACTTGTACATTAAAATGAGGAGGAGCTCCATCGTGCTGGAAGTATATTCGTTGCCTAACATGTAAAGGAACATCGTCCAACATTCTTAGTAGATTCTCTTGCAAAAAATGTAAATACGCGTCACCAGTAAGACGGCCGTCCAACAGAAATGGACCAAACAATTGATCGTTAAGCTTACCACACCAGACGTTGATACTAAATCGGTTTTGAAAGTCGTGTTCAAAAGTGGCATGAGGGTTTTCGGCTGACCCTCTATGTTCATTCTGAGTATTGTTGATTCTATCGCGAGTGACTTGAGCTTCATCGATAAACCAAATGTATCTATGTAGTTTCCGATTTTGACGTATCCATTCACAAAACTGTATTCTTAAGACATAATCGCTATATTCGAGAAGTTGAACTGGTTGAAGGTGAAAAAGTTTTAATCTACCTTTTTTAAGTGACTCCCAAACGGCTTTATGTGATAGTATTTGAAGTTCATTTGCAATTCTCCTCGTACTTTCACCTGGGTTATCTGTGACAATATCAGGTATACGCTCTTCAACTTGCACGTCGAGTCCCTGCTCTCTTTCAGAAGTAATCCTTGCCCTTGGAAACATTCCATTTTCTTGTGCATTTGCAAATACTCTCTGAAAAACTTTCCTATCATATTCACCAACTGCCCTCGCTGAGCTACCATCGCAATAACCATAAACAAATATCATATTCTCTATGGCTGAATATGTATGGCATTTTATGATAGATACCATATGAATTAATAACCAATTTGTTACCAAAATGCTTGTTTTGCCCCTTATACTTAATATTTATATCAAAGTACAACTAACTGTCAAATCAATCTAGAAACCATGAATTGACGTTGAAGTTTCAACGCCAACTTGTTAAAAACCATTTAAAAGTATCATAAGATATGAATATATTGAAGAAGTATTTTAATTATGACCCGAAAACGGTGTATCAGACGAATAAAAATAGAGAGACGTATTTTCTTTAGAATAGATTCCCAATTAAGAAACAAATGTTAATTCTGAAGAAAAGCAGTGGCCTCCGATTTTTTCCCTGAGAAATTACCTCACTTTATGAAGTATTAAAAATCTCTTTGTTGCGAAACATGTCCCTTTACGTCATTATAACGCTCAATCAAATTCAATTTGATATCTAAAATCGTTTCAGAAGTATTAAATAAAAACCGATTTGTTTAAATTTCTTTAGCACCCTGTATTTTGAAACGAAGCGTTTGCGTACCTATGATTACATAATCTTTTTTAATTTTTATGACCTCCCATTGGTGGGAAACTTTAGATCCAGGTATAAAATTGATTCATTATTTAGTACTAGGTATAATATAATACCCCCACATTTACCAAACTTAAAATAAATAGTATGAACGCTTTGTATTGCATTGTTGACGCTCATGTTTTCATGACCTTTTTTTCTGATAACAATGACGTTGTTTTTAAACTTTTCCTGGACGCAGAAGTTTCAATAAATCGATTGCTTTGTATAGTTTATCTAATTAACATATCGTCTTTGATATTTTCGTTTCATCTTGATCGATGTTAGTTAATAACATGGATAATCCAAATATTTTTCGTTTATACAACCATTTAGAAATATTTCTTAAATCTTGGAAACAAAAACGATTATATTGTTAAATTGAAAATAAATCGCTACAGAATTTCAAGCATGCACATCTGGCGTATGAAAATAAAATTCTTTTCTTTATTACTATTTGGCTGACGTAGTTAAAACACATCCGATAAAAGGTGACCCTTTAAAATACCCAAAAATTATGTCTAATTAACTCGAAAGAACTACTGTTTGTAAATACTTACGACCGTTCGTTACGTATATATGAAAATGGTACTTTGCTTCCCCATATAACAACCAATATACAGGGTGATTTTTAAGTCAATGCTTTTTTTAACAGGACATAGATTTAAAGAAAATAAGCAAATTTTTCAAATAAAATTATATCCTAAAATGCTTCGTTTCCTATATACGGGGTGTTAAGATTGTAAAAAAAAAAATGATTTTTTTTTATCATAATTTTCATACCACAATAGATATTTCTATTAAATTTGGTACACTCTTTTCTACTATCAAATGATATTTTTTTTTGAAAAAGATTTTTTAAAATCTTTTCTCTTGACCTTTTTTCGTATGACGCACTGGTTTCGCGTAAAAAAATAAAAATCGTGTTAATGTTTTGTATGTTTTCGTTTTTGTTTAATTTGTATTAATATAAAGTCAATCGCTTGAAATAGATATTACTACAATTCAAATGTAATAAAAAAAATTATATTTTTTTGTATTACATTTGTAAACGTATTATTATATTTGTAAATATATTATTATATTTGTAAATATAGTATTTTTTTTAGAAAAAGCAGGAACATTTTCAATGCTCTGAAAAAAGGAAAGGAAGCTAATTCTCTTACATGTAAATACAAATTTATTGTGTTTGGGTGAGAACCAATAAATAAATAAATGAAAAAAAATATAATTCAAAAAACTGAAAAATATCGCCGATAAAATGACTGGTAAAAAAGATTGTTGATGTTAATTGGCCATCAATCCCTTATCGATCACTCGTGTGATACATTTTATCTTTATCAGTTTGTTTCAATTGTGAAAATGGCTCATGTCTATGAAAATAATGAACTGGTGGATATGCGGCTAATTTACGGGGAGTCTTATCAAAGTGCGACTGCAGCTTCGCGGTTGTACGCGGAACACTTTCCCAGACCCTGCTGTTTTATAAATCTTATGCAATATGCAAGAGGAAATGGTACTTTAAGAGAATATAGTGGAAGACAAGTGTGCAGAAAAAAACCAAAAATTTTCAATATTATCGATGAGAATTGAAGAACCATCAAGAAGTACCCGGAACATTGCAGATGAGGTCGAATTTAGTCAAACAAAAATATGGAAACACAGACCCTATCAGACTGTACATCAGGCGAAAACTATCTTCACTTTTTGCAAAATCATCTGCCTGATTGCTTATAAGAAATACCATTAAATATCAGGCAAAACATGTGGCTTTTTCAAGATAGGGCACCTCCTCGTTTTAGAAAAGGAAGTGCGAGAATTTGTAGATGCTACTTTCCCAATAGTTGGACTGGTTGAAATAGACCAGTTGCGTGGCCTCCTCGATCACCAGACCTCACTCCATGTGATTTCTTTTTATTGCGTTACATGAAGAGTTTAGTTTTTAAAACGCCGGTAAATACAAGGGAGGAAATGATTGGGCGCATGGAACAGGCTGCAGCAACAATAAGAGGAAAACCAATTTCGTTACTATGCGCCATCACGGAGCAATGGTACGACACGCACAACATTGGGTAGGAGATAAATATTACACCGTTCTTAGTAACGGTAAAACTATGTATCTCCTTTAATTTTGAGTTAATTAATAAAAGTGATGCGAAAAAGTTGTTTCTTTTAGGAAATTCTTACACAGTAAAAAAATACCAACTTTGTTATCGCGAATTTTACATACAAAACATCATATCGGATTTTAACGATTTCGCCATGCATCAAAAGGGTTCTTATTTTTTTAAGGCGAAAACAGTCAAGAGTTGAAAAATTTGCTTATTTTCTCGAATTCAACGTCCTGTTAAAAAAAGCATCAACTTAAAAATCAACCGTATATAATTACTGGAATTGTAAAAATTTTCGAAAAATATAAATTGGGTTTTTTTCGAGTTCTAGAGTCTCCAAGCTGATTCGTTGCAAGTTTGCCTCAAAAATAGTCATATTGAAAACATAAATAGTTGAAACTGAAAAATGGTGGAAGTCATTGGGGTAGACACATGCAAAATCTCAACTTAGAAAACCATTGGCGTACATACATGTATGGGGAAGTACTACGTTTGTCAAAACACATTTTTTTCTTAAACTATTATTAAAACAACTTCACATACATAGAAAATTAGTATTAGCTCGTATTATTTTAAAATGCAGTGGCACAACACGTATAATATTGATTCATTAAATTGTAATCTTCTTGTCGAGGTTCAATATCATGATTCTTAAAGATAACAGACAAAAATCCTAGTAGGCCTAGTTGACCCTAGAATTTAGAATGTTTCTTTTTTGCTTGCACGTTGCCTCTTAATTTATTAATCCGTTGTTTTTAACGATAAAGGTATAAAACCTGGTATATACATACATATTTAGCAAGAAGGATATCATTTATTAAAATGATAATATAGAAACTGTTCTATATAAATAACAAAATAAAAACATTTTTTATTGCTATGGTCCTACTTATTATTCGGCTTGAAGTACAAACGAAAACTAAAAAAAATTGGTTAATTACAATAAGTTCATTTTACGTATTCAAGGGTCTAGATAATACCATAATATTTTTAAATTTTAAATTAATATTTGATAGTATATTTTTTTTTACTTGTTAGGGCCGGTTTTGGCGAAACATAACGGCTTATTAATAAGAGAGCTAGACTTTCGGGAATAGGTTTTTTTATTAGAAATTTCTTCCTCTAAGAATTTTTATATCTTAAAATTTCTTAAATGTTAATAGTTTCCAAGTCATTTGCAAAAAACTAATATCTTTTTTTATTTTAATTTGTTAATAACATTTGAAATTCCTTGAAATGGGTTTGAATCTTTTGCACATTTTTCTAGACGTCATTCAATGGGCTCTCACTCATGTTTTCACTAGCAATTACAAAAACTAACACCATTTTGAGTTTATGGACTTGACTACTCGTTATTGTCCCGTCAAAAGTTTCGGAGAATAATTCGAGTCAGATTACTGATAGAATTTTACCCTGAGGGAAATATTATTCAAGCTTGTCGTAATATTACCGTAATGTACGTAATATTATCGTACATTCTTTTAGAAATATTCGCGCCACCACTACAAACTAGTATGTTCCTAAATTCCGAAATCCAATATTTATTACATATATTTATGTATATTACATATACATAAATCGAAATAGGAGTACAGTGGATATTACAAGAAGTGAAAGCTTTCAAATAATTATCGAAAAAAATAAACAAGCAAATGGCAAAATTAAAAATATCCATATTGTAAATTATAACTCAAGAAAAAATTATCTAAAAGAAACCGATTCAAATTCTACTATATATAGTTCATTTTCTGTTGAAACAAGAAACCCATGCCACCCTAAAGTTCAATAAACTTAACTTTAAAGTCGAAGATATGTTAGTAAATAATAATTATTTCGCAATATATAATTACAATTAAAAATGTTGACAATGAGCCATAAATTAAATGCATAACGACCTAAAGAAATAAGCTACACTGAAAGAACATGAGGCAAAAGTCACATTCGATTTAAAGAAAAAAATATCCAGTATAAAATTATATCCAACTATATGCAAACAGAAAAATTGTAGCAATTTTTTTAACGTACCACCTGGAACACGTTTGCTGTTCATTATTGGGATCTTGTAGAGAGTGCAGCAAATGTTAAATAGAAAAAGAAAAGTTGCACATTGTAGTAATATGATGTTTTGAAAAAAAGATATTCCTAATATCTATTTATACGAGAAAAATCGAAGGTTTCAGTTTTCGTTTTGAAATTTTTTGACGTTGTCTTAAAATAGCAAAAACAGAAACTACTTTTTACGATTCAATATAAGGCCTAAATTAAACATTTTGATTATCCAAAACCGATATCACTTCGATTTTTTAAAATACAGACCTGCACTCTTATATTTTTTAGCACCTTACGGCTATGTTTTAATAAAATCAATTAGCAATTTTCTAAATTTGTAGAAAAATGTTCATATTCTCGATAAAAATATAGATTTTCAACTTAATCCCCCTAAAATACTTTTAAATCTCAATTGGTATTGTTGTTAACGTAATTAGCAATAAGTAACTGGGGCACAAATAAATTAATTTTTGATTTTATTTTCATACTTTACATTAAATATTTGCTCGACCTTCCGGGATTTATTGTGAATATTTTTTCTGCACAACACATCGCGTTCAAAAGTAACACCACAAAAATCCGTACATCCATTGGGTGTAGCAATAAATTCTAAATACTGGGTATTTCCAAGAGTATAATAAAATCATATGAACTTACACCCGATGCCACAAATATGTGGCCCACCTTTACAAATTTTTTGCAAGAGGCAAAGAGCCAACGTAATAAAATGGAATTTTGGTTGGTTAAATAGGACATACTTTTCATTTTTTTAATATGACAGGGTGGCAATATCTTTTATTTCCGAACTTCTGTTATTAACTTTTGTTTTTTTTTAAAAGGGGCATCCAACGAGATTCTAAGTTCAACCATATCTCAAAAAACCTTCTAAAATCATGGGTGCTTGGATATTATTTGGACACTACCGCATATTATAATCTTCTAAAAATATGTTCAAGTGATATTTAAATGGGTACAAAATATGTTTAGTGAATAAAAGAGAAGCTTATTGTTCCCAGGCTTAGGTGTAAATAAATCGTTATTGCTAAATCGCAGAACTATAGAATGTAAAATAAGAAATAGCTTTGCATGTTAGAATGAAAGTGACTTATGATTGTACTTAGATTGTTACATCAAATAAAAATATATAAAGCTATATAGGGTGTTCCATTTAAAAATTAGTAGCAGAAATGAGAAAATAGAAGAAGATATGAAACACTGTCATTTTTAAAAGTTGAATTTAGGTTCTTATTTAACTGATCAAAAGTACATTTTAATATTTTTGCAAAGAAATAGGTCGTAGGGGTGAGCCACTTATTTGTGTCAAACAGTATAAATTTCTATTATTGTGTACACAAACACATCCTTTTCAAAAACTAGAATTTTTTTTAGTAATATAAATAAACAAACTATTTTTGTCTAGTAATTTCCACTAATTTCATTCAGTTTGACAACTGTTTCGACATCCTGTGGCCTTTTCAAAAACCAACTCAAGACTGATATTAAAACTGAAATGTTTAACAATAATAAAAGTGTAAAGTATCTACCTTTTTAACCCAGGCAGAAATTAGGTAAAACATTTCTACAGTGGGGAGCCGTTTCAGTTCATTTGATCGTTCAATAGAATATTACGGTTTTTCCTCTTATTAATTTCTAGACTTTCTAAGTAGTGATAGTTAGGGGAGGTCTAGAGACCTGACTGGTAGGCCTATAAAACCCTTTCAGTCTACCCAAGACCCTTCCTCAACCACCACCCGCCACTAGGTTTCCATCCAGTCAAGTGTGCACAGGAAATAAATCCATATAGTACCACAAACAGTTAAAAACAGTAAACATTTAAAGTGTAAGTTACATGTCAAATATATAACAAATCACATTTAAAACTTTTATAACCACCACCACGTTTCAGCCTTAACTGGAACGAAATGATAATTTAGGTCGCTAAAAGGGGGTGATCCCTTGTTTTATAAAAGTTTTAAATGTGATTTGTTATATATTTGACATGTAACTTACAATTTAAATGTTTACTGTTTTTTGAACTGTTTGTGGTACTATATGGATTTACTTCCTGTGCACACTTGACTAAGTGGCACTGATGATGGCGAAAGCCGAAAGCGCTTTGCTACGTTTTTAATAAATTGATTTGCA
Organism: Kuschelorhynchus macadamiae; assembly: GCA_030620095.1. Lineage (NCBI taxonomy): Eukaryota > Metazoa > Arthropoda > Insecta > Coleoptera > Curculionidae > Kuschelorhynchus > Kuschelorhynchus macadamiae. The sequence goes on along the minus strand of JAUTXW010000581.1, from coordinate 13,210 downwards.
CGAAATACAAAGAAAAGATTTTCACAATTCATTTACCTATATATGTCTGGATATCTTTCTAGGATAGTTACTTGACTGCATCCCTATGCAAGACTGTAGTACCAAAAATAACCTGGCGTAGTCTTGCTCGTGCTCCTCCTGACACTCCCTGCAGGTTGAATCTTTCTCAATGCCTAAAATAGAGAGGTGCCTCGTTAATCGACAGTACCCCGGTACTACTCCAACGATAGAGTTCAGGGTCTCACTGTCCGTCATTAATAGCTACTCTTCGGCCTTTATCGGGCTTCACAATAAAATCTTTAGCTTGCCTCATCTTTAAATTGGTCCTCATCTGCCTTCTCTTTACCCTCAATCTCATGTCCCAGCATCCAAACCAACCTCACACTCTTACTCCGCGCCAACTGCTCCAGCCTTTCCAAATAATTTAACTTGTAACTTTTATTGGCTAAATGCAAAATTTTAAATTCATTGTTAAAATTCGTGATTTGTTTCTAGTAAGTGTTTTATATTATTAGAATCTGTTTTTTGTTTAATATGTGATAACATCTTCTATCCCATCCACATAATAAATGAAGCTAACTATTTAGAACTTCTAACATATGATATACCAGTTATTATTGGAATTGTATCTTGAGAGTTAAGCAGAACCTTTGGAAATGCCATAAGAGTAAGTTTTCCTTGCCCCCTGGTTCCTTGGAATCACGTCAAATTGTATTGGTTACAAGAATTAATAGTTCCAAACAAATAGTTTTCAGGATTTAGAATTCTTCCAACGTCATAAGAAATCAACAAGACATCTTTTATTGGGTCAGACAATATTTGAACATAAACTCAGGAATATGTGTTGAAAGGGGCTCATCTTTAAAATCCGTTTTAATTTGTATTGTAGGTCATGTATATTTCTCCGAAAATATCGTATAGAAATATCCAGTTGTTGTTGATGTGCACTCATAAAGAAAATGTTTTATTTCGAAAACGGTTGAATAATAATTAGATTTTTCACAATGTCTTTTTATTCTCGGAACTAAAAGTAGTTCAATAATTTTTGGATAAAAACTCAGATTTTGCCCTACCAAAGACGAATTTCTATCGAGTTTAACCTTTTAACACAAAATTAACGTTAAATTCATTCCTATCATCTCAAGAAACATAAGAATGCACGATTTTAAGTAAATCGATACAACAGAGCTCAATTTATTCTGGAATAACCAAATTATAGTCCGAGAGGTCATAAAAAAACTGCAACAGTTTTGTAATAGCTCATACTTCAACATGATGTTGTATTAAGGGGGTACATGAGTCAGGATCCCCTCGTAAGGTCAAGTAGAGGGACACCTAGTGGCGGCGCGCTTCGAAGTATGTCCTAATGGCTAAAAACTTTTGGGTTTGTTTTCTAATCAAGCATTGACTTTTCTGAATTTTGTTTTTTTCTCCTCTTACGGTGCCACCTTACACCTTTTCGAAAATATTTTTCCACAGATCAATGGAGGGGCTTAAGATCTATCGCTCTTTTAAAGCATGACATGCTCCGTCACTTCGTTAAAGTCCTAATAGCAGAAAATGCAAAAAAACTATGTCTTAAAATGCTAATTACATCATTTTACCTCAGTGCCTTCCCAAAAATGACAGTTTTGATAAATTACGGTCGACAGGTCATTTTTGACAACAAGTAACATAACATAATAACGCCCACGTGGACGAAAAATATTTGACGTCAGAGATATCGAGATAAGAGTCTCCACCCATGAAAGGTGGTCTCAAAAGCGCTCCGAGCAGCTCTGTACCCTTTATATCTGCGCTTGGAACGACTGCTGACTGTTCCATTAAACTGAGGTCTTTTTCCAATAATTAAGTAGTAAACAAATGTTTTTATTTCGCTATGTTTCGGCAGATGTTTGCCACCATCATTAGGCTAAAATGACACAATGTTTGTTAAGATGAACAAGTTAAGAAATGTAAATACGTAAAAAGAAAAAAATTACTAGTAGAAGGTTTTTTTAATGATTTTTTTAAGAATTTGAAAAATAGGTAAATTTCATATACATGTAATATCACAAACAAAAGATGTTTTTTTTTTGACAGTTATATAATATTATATATACTTATACATTATACATATAATTAAAGAAAAAATAAACAGTCAGATCTCACTTTAATGAAACAGATGCAGTCAGCAGTCGTTTGAACTGCAGATGCACTGCTTTTGGGACCTCAGTCTATGGATGGAGGTTCTTATCTCGATATTTCTGACGTCAGGCATTTTTTGTCCACGTGAGCATTATTTAGGTTTGCGAAAGCGCTAAGTATTCACGTATCACACGTCATCCGACAATGTCAACTGCCAATGTCAAAAATCACATATAATCTTTAAATCAAAATACAATTTTAGAATTATTTATTAAGGGTTCAAAAACTACTACTACTTTTTTAAAACAACAACAACCGAGATCCTAAATACAAAAAACTTGGTTTACACGATCTAAAGAACAAAAATCCCGGTTTAAGCTTCCGGATTTTTATAAAATATTTTGGTGGTTTTCAAAACAATTCCGTTTAAACTTATCTTTTTTTTTTCGAAATGGTGCCAAGCAGTACTTAATATTATTTTATTAGCATAAAATCATGGAAACCGGAAGGTTCAAAGGGGGCAGGGGGCAAACTAGTATATAAAAAGTTGAATAGTCATTAATTTAAATTTATTAACTAGTCTTGAATTTCTGCAAATCGGAATTTTTGGAGATAAAAGAAATTCAGTTTGCCGCCCACAAAAGCGACTAAAAAAAATTCGCTAATTGAAAAAAAATTTATCTTGTGGAAGCAAACTTGAGACAAACATATCTCCCCCTCCCGTCCTGAGCCCATGTACAAAATAAGTTTTTTATTCTTTCATAATATCCTATAATATAGATGATGACAGTTTTCGATTTTTATTTAATTTAAACTTAAATCATTTTATTAAAATTTGCAGTAAAATTAGCTGTATGTATTTAGTAATTCTGAGATATGTTCTCTCTCCGCTGAGCCTGAGTTAGTGCATTTATTTAGTTTAGTTAGTGAAACAAATTTTATCTGACATATCGACCTAGTTATTTACGAGTTTAAGTATGGTGACTGACAGTTCTCAAATATACGTGAAGGTTTGTAAAATACATAATTTTAAACTAATCGTTTCGCCAAGAAAACATGGAATTGTGCATGCATTATCGAGATGCAATTTTTTACAATGTCCAAGAGTGGCTTAAGCAGTGAAGAATGTTTCGAAAAAATCAATCGACTATTTAGTGACAAGTCTCGTGTTCTTAGCTATTAAAAAGCGGTGGTACAACGAATTTAAACTTGGTCGACTTTCCTTACATGACAACTTTTGAGCTCATAAGCAGAGAACGGCAATTACCGAAAGAAATATTGGCCTAGTACCAAACATGATTGAAGATGGCAGGGTTGCTACTATCAGGACTATTCAGGCGACTTTAAAGATTAGTGTGAAAATAATGAACACCATTTTACACACGTAATTACTTACCATTTTACACTAGTACCAATTGTACTAGAAAATAATCGTACTGGTAATGCTAAGTCGTACACTACAGTTTGTTGACCTGAAGTTCTTAAAAATGTTTACGAAAAACGTCCAAGAGGACTGATGTTCGAACAACTGAACATTTGAATGACCAAAATATTGAAATAATGGGTCATGCACCATATAGTCCAGATCTAGCACATAATGATGCTTTCTTATTTCGGTGTGTAAAGAATAAATTAAGAAGTATACGACCGAAGAAGCAGTCGGCGCCTTTAAAAATAAATTTACCAACCTAACGGGGGAAGAATGGAGAAATTGTTTTCACGAAAGCAAAAATGCATTGATTGTAAAGGGGATTACTTTGAAAAATTATAAATAAATGTGTTTTATCGATAAATTGTAATTAGCACTGCACCCCAATTTTTCCTTATTTTGAACCCGTTTATCATGTATGATTACTATTTAATTTTGTCCAAACATATGTTGTATAGTGGATCGTTGCCAAAATCTTCACTTATTTTATAAATATACACCAACAAACAACCTATAACCACATGTGTTTTATTGCTGTCACGAATCTTTCAAATGAAGATGTTAATTCACTATCGTGCTTCTGCATCTGTAAAGTCGTAACTTTAAACCCCGACTTCGCCACAATGAAGATTCGAAGTGAAGATAAGTGAGTTCTGCAAATCTTGCGGTTCGTTTGTATGTTTTATAAATGATTTCGATTGTGTCTTAGATAACGTTATAACTTAATTATTACGTGTGCCGTCTTTAGTTTTCGAATCCCAAGATGATTAACCGCAAAGAAATCTACTTTGAATGTTACACTGCAAAAAAAACGTGAAGATATTTCTCAGCATTTTTTTGTTTTAAACTTATTCACATATATATACACAGACAATTAAATATTATAATTAATACTCCGTCCTATTTTGAAAGGTACCTAATTAAACTTATTTTTACTTTCCTCATAATTGTAATCGTAATAATTAAAATCACCCTCCTGGATTTTTTCAGATCTTCAGGGCCGCTACATGCCGAAAAACATGTTTTCTCAATTCCATCGGTCTATCTGTCTGTCTGTGTGCCGGTATGTCTGTCTCTTCGCGGCGTAACTAAAACGATTGACTTCAAATTACGATAAAAAATTAAGGGTCTTATGAGGATAACTTGGGAACTTTTTGATAAACATCCAATAGGGTGGAACAAAATGGCGGCAAAATAAAATGTTTTAGAAATTGCTACTAAATAGTTACTCATCTAATTATTTCACTTTAACTCAAATTTTGCATAAAAAAAGTGCGATAAACTGGTGAAGAGCTAATATGGTGAAACAAAATGGCGGCTTAATTAAATGAATAAAAAATAACTATCAGAAAACTACTTATCTAATTGAGTCTATGTGTGAAACAGAGATGACCTGGTAAAGTTTTGTCAATCCGCCTATGGCAAAACAAAATGGCAGTTCTTGTAATAAACTTATTAAAATAAAAATAATAACGAATAAAAACAAAATTTAAAAAGGATTACTGGAGTATCGAAGCAGTGGTTTTATGTAAGCAGGTTTGAATGTACGTATGTACGTGTGTATTTGTGTATGCATGAATGTCAGATCTGAACAAAAAAAATGTTGAGATTTCTGAATGATTCGAGAGAACAGTAAATTTCTGCTTGACAATCACAATATAAAAATGTAGCAAAAAGGGCAGAAAATATACACAAACTGAACGTAAAACAAACAATTTTGAAAAATCCGTAAATTGGTATTTACTCGGAAAATCTCTCGTATCGAATTCCACTGTAAACAAACAACACAGTTTTTATAGAGGTTGCCCGGAAAATACGTGTAAAACGATTTAAGTCAACTTACCTATAAACAAAATTGCTAAAAAATATCTATTAAGGGGGAACTGCTTGCAGTAATATAGATCATTTGCAAGCCTTCCGCCTCTGCAATATTATGTTAAAACTATAAGAGATAAGTTTTAGCTTCAATGTGATTTTAATAGGGAAATATGTATAGTTGGGCGCTAAATGCAAATTTTTATAAAAAAATCAAATCTAGAGTTATTAAATAAAAGTAGATTTGTCCATTTTCGACCATTTTTTGACCACTTTTTGACGCACATGCCTTTGCATATAATTTTTTTTCCACGAAATGGCTCTTTACCGCCTTATATTGATCCTTTGTCTACGTAACTGCAAAATTTGAAATGGTAAATCGTACTCATGTCTTTGTATTTCTGGAACGCGTGAACCCTTTTAAACCAATTTTTACCAGAAATGTAATTTAAATTACCTATACATAACACATTTTTTTGAGGTCGGACGTGCAGGAAATTTTTTTTAATGCGTAGGTACCTTTTCATGTTACTTTCAACTCGACTAGACCTTGTCGCTGGTTTTTCACTTTTTGCGTGCAGTTCTCCCTTAACCCAATTTCAAGTTTTGTGCAATAATTAATTTTGATATAGAGATGAACTGGTAAAATTTTTTCGTACGAATGCAAGATGGCGTTATAAAATAACGGTCAAATAAAATGTTTGTAATCGCGAAAAAATCACCTTCCCAGGTTTTTAAATTCTTTTTGTTTTAGGGTACCTAGATGCAAAAAAAATATCTGTCTGCGGTGGCATAGCTAAAGAACTAAATTATTATTAGGGGTCGTAAGGGGGTGACTTGGCAGCATGTTGGCAAAAATCCATATAGCGCAACAAAACGGCGGCCTAGTGATTTGCTGCTGATTCTGCACAAAAATCAAGGGTTACATATAGGAATGAACTGATAACATTTTGTTACGAATACAAGATGGCAAAACAAAATAAAATATTTAAAAAACTAGCCTGAAAAACTACTTATTAGGTTGATTTCAAATTTTGTGCAAGAATTAATCAAATGAACGAGAAAAGTACCAGGTAAAGGATATTTATCGATTTTTTAGTCTTCTTTCCAAGTAAAGTTCTAAATTTTCTCAGCGATAAGAGTTAGATCTAAATGTTTCACTCCCGATCTAAAGTTTGCCTTGTATAATTTGCGAAATTACTATTATCCCAACTAATGCTATTGTAACTATTGCAATATGGCCATAAACTGTAGGTTTCATATTTTTGTGAAAATACAGCTTGGATGGAAAATGACTGCAATTATATTAATTAATTTATGCAAATTAATAAATAGTTTTTTCATTCTAATATCCAAGCCTATTAGTTACATCATTGTAAATTCAACAATCGAGGGTTTGTTCAATAAGTCCCAAGAACTAATAAAAACATTTAAGTACTAAATGATCCTTATTTCAGAAAACACAATTTGGCAACACGCATTGCTGCCGCTACATTTGTTTTTTTTGCTAAAAACTGTAAACAGGAAAACCTCCAACAAACCCCAAAACTATTTCATTTGTACCTACTTATGTTAAAGTAATTTGAGACACACACATGTGCTACAGCAATATTCGTGTGTGTTTCAAAAGATATACAACTGTTGAATGTGCCTATTTACAGTAATTGTCGTTGCACCAATTTATTGGAAATGTTTTCCAGACAAAAGACTACCAAATGATAGAACATTTGCATGGGTATCAGGGGTACGAGAAACAGCAAACGGCTTTCCAGCGAACTAATTTCAATACAGCTTTATTTTTGGGGTCATATTATTATGTATAAATAAATTGTTAACAGAAGTGATTTTTATTCTCCCATAGCTCCAGAGCCCTAGGATGTTGACACAAGTGTAACCGTTTAAAAATAATTTTAGGAAAGAAGAAAAGAATGCTATAAGAAAAAATATTTTTTATTATTACGTTTCAAAAATAATATAAAATATATAAACATGTTTAAATATACAGCTTGAATTTAAAAAATGAATTCGTAATTGTTTATTAACTTAATAAGACATTTTTTCTTTTCTCCATATTGAGATGTTTAATGAAAAGTTAAATGATCTCCCTTATCACGGTTTTACGTAACAATATGAGTAAATGATGTGTATATACACAGTCTACAAAAAAAAAGCGAGATATCAAATTAGTTATGTAATCTATTACAAGCTTATCGTCTCTGATAACCGGTACAGAATAGAGAAAAGTATATGTTCACTGCTATATTTTAAATGAACAATCTATATGATTAATGTATATAAATAACATAAATTTCTAATTATAAAACGTTTTATATATAAAAAATATAAAAAGACTATCAAAAATTATACTAGATATTTAGTTTAGGAATTAGCAATGAAAATAAGCAAAAAGCCTTATGCAGCTTAAACTTAAGTCTTCTTAAAAGTATTTTCTAGTTTTATATTGGTTTATAAACTGTTTCTAGTAAAAATACTTACCGCGACAAGGGCTTGGATACAGTGTGCAATTAGCATAGTAGCCAGAGCAGGCAGGGGTAATTTTTCGAGGGGGGAAGCACCGGCCCCCGCTCCTGTATTCTTTTTTCCACTGTTCACTTTTCCCGGCCACAGTATGGCCACATCGATGAAAGGTTTTCATTTAACATGCTCGGCAGAAATTGTCAGTTATTCTCTGTTTCTATATTTCATCTGAAACAAAATACTTATATTGTAGCTTTACTTATTTTAATAATATAATAATACACCGGTATATAAAAAAAAGAACAGTCTAATATCTGAGTAATTTAAAAATATATTACACCCTATTCATATTATAACATAGAACCTCTTACATTAAATGCAATATAAATTTGGCACATGAGACTTGATGATCAAGGCAGATACTAACATTGGCAAAGTAACCAAGGTTACCAATCGCACAATGATTTTTATAAAACATTTTACTTATTTTTATCATTTTAGTATATTTTCCAACATGCCACAACATACGCATTTTTATTATTTTCGGTTATTTTCTATAATTAATAAAGCCCTAGTTTTAATATGAAATCTTTAGTTATAGCGTGTTTTTGGAAAAATGATTACCCATGAGTATCGTCAATGGATCGTATCGGAAACGATCAATAAGCCACGTATTCAAATTTGATTTACCTATGTTATTTCTCCAAGTCTAATTAAATAGAAGAATAGATAGTAGAAGAGTGCAACTTTTTTCGTTAAGATTATAGGAATGTCTCTATTTTTAATATTTTATGGTTTTCTGCTTCAAGAAATTTGTCTTTATGCTTATTGAATATCTGCCAAGTTTCCGTTAGCGATAATAATACTAATAATAATAATATTAATAATAATAATCCTAATAATAGTAATATTGCTTTCATTGTAAAAAAATACAAAATTTCAAGACAAATCAAAGTTCGTATTCATTTACTTTAGTAGAGAATAATGTTTTTTTACTTAAACCGAATATTTCATACATTTTGTACATATAATAAAAGATAATAATTTGTAAAAATGTACATCGTAATTTATAAGGTGAAAGAATAAATCAGTAATTATCATTATTAAAATAAAGATAGGTATGAGGTAAAAAAAAATTTGTATATTGCTGAATACCATTCATTATAAACATTGACTAGCCAATCTTTCACCAACCTCGTCAGAAAACCTTTTTACATCCCACGTATCGTCAGGCATAATCAAAATCCATTAGACCTTTTTCTCACCACTCATTCAGAGCCTTATTAGTCTTCCATTTCCGCTCATCTGGGTTCCTCTGACAACGGTCTAATTACTGTTTCCTGCCCTCACAACAGGAAGTTGCTCAATCCATACTACCTTGTACTATTGGACATTATAATTCCGCTGTCTGAGATGGGTTGAGCGATTTCTTCTCTTGAAATGTATTTACAAGTCGAATCAAGACTTCAGAATCTCACAAAAATAAACATTGCTTTTTAAAATCCTGCGATAATGTCAGACTGGAAGAATCCGTATTTATCATAATTTTTTTAAGAACCATACTTGAGAAAGTCTACAAGCCAAAAACGAGGCACGAAATCAATACAATTGCATATTTTTCGAAGCCAAAAATGGTTTCAATATACTATAAAAGGAAGTTCTTTTCTGTCTAAACGGGAGCCAATCCTTTTGGTCGTTTGCCAAAAATGTTAATCAAAACTTCTGTAAAAGCTCCTTTCCACCCCTAACTTCTCTCCCCTTCTAACCCCTCTTCAAAGTAAAAAGATACGACGTATTTTCAAAACACTTAATCCCAGAAAGTTTGGACTTGATGGACTTCCGGCCATAGTCCTAAAAAGTGCTTGCTGAATTAGCCCCTATCCTCATCAGGTAATTCCAAATGTCCTATGATAACGGTATTTTTCCTAAAAGCTGGAAATTTGTTTGTGTATAGCCTGTTCCCAAAAAGGGATCCAAACTCTAACTACAGACCCATGTCCCTCCTCCCAATTATGTGTAAGGTAATGGAGAACTAAATCTTTTAATTTAACTTGAAATGTGTAAACTTATACACGACAGGCAATACGGCTTTCTCCAGCAAAGATTTATAGCAGATCTTCTTACCTTCGAGACCCACAACTGGAATAAGTCCATCGAACTCTACGGAGAAGCCCAACTTACTGCTCCAGACATATCGAAAGCATTTGTTCAAGGCTGGCATGACGCACTTCTTAACAAACTTCCTGCTTATGATTTTCTTCCAAAACTTGGTACTTGGATTGCCAGTTTTCTTACCAACAGAAGTATTTCTGTATTACTGGACGGCCATTCATCAAACTTCACTAAATCAACGCAAGCGTTCCACATGCTTCAGTGTTGGCACCTACCCTATTTCTCCGGTACATCAATGACATGCTTTCTTCTATCAGCAATCCTGTTCACAGCTATGCTAACGATAGCACACTTCACTCCAATATACAATTCCCCGGAATTGTCTCGTAGACTAAAATTGATGATAGGCGAGGAGTAATGACCTTATCCCTATCCTTACTAAAATCGTAGAGATTAGAGAATCGGGAGCAAATAACCTTGTCCAATTTAACGCCACTAAGACACAATCTTGTTTGCTATCTCACAAATTATCTCCCAGTACCCGTATCATTTGAATGAATAATCAAATGCTTGAAGCCCAGGACTCCTCTAGTCACTTTTCAGTGGCATGATCACTACAACATATTTACCCTTAACACTTCGCAAATCAGACCCTGCCTTGAGTATTGCTCGCACATATGGGGAGCAGCATGCCGTTCAATCCCTAATATCTTTGACTCTGTCCATCCGTTTGATTGATGACCCAAACCTCGCAAGAAAGCTTGCGTCACTAGAGCATCGTCGAATTGAATGCGATTTGTCTCTGTTTTACAGATACTACCACGGACTGTTGTGATGAAAAATCATCCAATATGCCCTTCTTAGTCATTCCTTTCAGAAAGACACGAGTATCGACCCACATGCATCCTTCATCGTCCAACTGCAAAGACCTGTATTTTTTTGTTATATTATAAGAGAAAGATCCGCGGTATCGAGTTGTTTTATGTATAGGAGGAGTTACTGAATGTTTAAATCCGACATTAATGTCATGAATGCTCGAACTGAAACTTAGTTTATGATATAGATGTTCTGTCTTTTGAGTTAATATGAATTTGTGATAATATACCAAGTACTGTAATAATCTGCGATTAAACATATTCAAGCAATCTAGGCAACCTATCTCTTTAAGCGGAGCAGAGATAGTCTCTCTTTATTTGACAGTATATTTAACCTAACAAGATTTTTCTGAATTAACTGAATTCCACCTGCATCTGGACGATTCAAATTAGGAGTATAAATAACACAGCGTATCTATTATTGGTAATATCTGTTAGTAAATAACTTTTAAACATTTAAGTGACATTCTAATTATCACTGTTACATGACCTATAACTTTTAGCTTAGAGTCCAAGAGTAATCCCAAAATTTTAGCTGTTTTTGTGGCTTTAAGTGTCTCATTATTTAAGATAATGCCTACACGTTCTCTAAACACCTAGAACAAGAAGACGCTCTCTTAAAAAGCATAATTTGTGATTTGGTCAGCTTTATACTCAAGATACATTTTTGCGGTTAACAAATAATATGCCATATCAAGTTTACACTCCTTAAAGGAAAAGTAAATTTGTTTATCGTCGGCCTAAAAGTGTGTTCTGCAATAATTAAATAGTGTCTGAAATTAGCTGGTGTATAATGTAAATAGCAGTGGCTCGAGGCCAGAACTTTGGGGCACATTGGATTTTACGTGAGAATATTCAGATGGGTAATGGAATTTTACAAAATGGATTACATTTTGATCAGATGTGAAATTAGTATAAAGGTTTAGAAAAAAGTGTGAATTACACAAATTATCAGATAGAGGAGTAGTTTCCTTGGAACCTTTAACTTCTTTTATAATAATTTGAGTGGGTAACAGACAGAGTTCAGAAATTGCAATTTAAATCTTTAGCTGTAATTGTAGAAATATTGTTAGAATAAGCAATGATGTCAAGTAATTTAGCACTAATTGGATTATATCTCGTTGGTGCTAACATTCCCTGAGACAAATCAGATGATATTCTGCAAGCGTTTAGGCTGTAAATTATTTAAATCCAACAATTTAAATCACCTGCCCATATTAAATACTTAAGCCTAGGACTGATAATACTCAGCACATTCTTGTATCCTTTAAGAAATTCAGGGCTCGATAATTCGGGTGGTCGATATAAAGAACCACTTCCATACTGACTATTTAAATATTTAATCGACATCCAGAGCTGCTAACCTCGGGCAGACGTAGTATGGTGTACTTCAATGTGCATTTGATGTAGATCACCGACGATAAATCCAATAACTGTGCAAATTTATTAAATTGTCAGATATAATGTATAGATAATCATCTGTTTTTATATTTAAAAAAACTATTAATTAAAAACACAACGATGTTTTTACTACAAGACTACGCATTTCCTAAGATAAACCTCCACAATTTCAGTATGGTCAGAACGGTAGGGTGCTAGATATTTATTTTAACTGGGTCTCACCATTTCAAGAAAAGTTTCAAAAATGCATTGAAGAAATGAGACTAAGCGATAAACATATCTACAACGCTGATGTATCTGCAGCTTTTTGGAGAGCGCTGCCTGACACCACAGACAATCAGAAAAATTCAGACTCTGGTCGAAAAGAGTCTAAACACAGAATAACGTTAATGCCTTACTACAACGCTGCAGGTAAATACAAATTACCACTCCTAGTTTTGGTTAAAGCAGCAAATCCGCGAGCTTTTAAAAATTCCACTTTACCAGTTATTTATAAAGAAAATGGCAAAGAATGGATTACAAGACCCCGGTTTTTCGAATAAATTAAAATTATTCGCAAGGCACTTTTGATCGTTGATAATAATCTCATCCACCAGAAGATGAGAAACTTCAGTGTGGTCTTTTTGCCACCGAATTGTACTAGAGTGTTGATTCAGAACATCAAAGTGGCCTACAGAAAACTTTTGCCAAATCACATTATTCATGAAGCTGGCAATATCATCAGAGCACTGAAACAATACAGTTTAAAAAATGCTCCTGACAATCTAGGTACAGATTGGAGATCCATACCAACAAGAAATATTCAGCGCAGCTGGATAAAATTATGGCAAAAACACAATCGTGAAGTAAGGTTAAAAGACTGTGAGGAAGACTATATACCTTTCTCAGAGCTCAAAAATACTTTGAATCCAATAAGCGAAGACGATTTGGTAAAAATCTCAGATTCTTTGAAGGATATAGATCCAGAAAAGAA